>JAUELF010236690.1:0-12987 GCA_031471495.1 Clinocardium nuttallii
GGTTTGTTTACCCAGGGATCATGAATAATTAAATTTAATTGCGCGCTAAATTACCTTAGCTGTCGATGCGCCATAAAGCAATATATATGTATTCATTGTTTCCGACAATCCTTTCAAATCAGTATTTTCAATGATCCAGATGTTATATGTTTACGGATATGTCACATTTAAACAATATATAATAATTGTCTGGCAAGCGGTAATAAATATTAACATATTTATACTAAACGAGCATATTACATATTAAGACTAATTGTTGTTATTTTATCTTTTTTTTCTGTGTTCATTTATAAAATTTGATCTTACCCGAAAAATTATTCCTCATAGAACAATAAATTATTTGAACGGTCGATCATTTCCCATGGTCTACTTTAAGTACACATCCAAGACACAAACGAAATAGGGCGATAATAACCGACTTAAAACCAATATGTACATAATTCCTTTCTTTTTTAATCATTCAGGTATATATCTACCTATAGTGATCGTGATAACAATAATCCTATTAAAACGGGACATCACAAAAGGAGTGATGATCCGTTACCCGTTTTCCTCTAGTGTCTACACTTATTTATCCCTTTCCCTCATATAGACGCTTTCTGACGCATCGGCAGCAGACGGCTTTTTGAAAACATAGTGACAAAAGAATAAATGGCTCAAAACGAGCAATTTCTCTTTTTGCCACAATGTTTTCCATTTTTAGTCATAGGTTATCCATTCAATTTTAGAGATTTTCTAATTTCTGACAAAATATGTTCAAAGTCGTCTGCTACAGAATTGTCATATAATAAAGACATAGATACAGTTTAATACTCGTACATGTACAGTCAAACCCGTGCTAAAGCCCACATTTGTATAACAATTCCCTGTCTATAGCATAGCAACCACACTTTTTTTATTTTCCCAATAAACAATGTTCTGCCTAAATGACCCTGTCATTAACTACCATACCGTTCACTTCCCAGGGGTAGTCTTTAAACACAGGTTGGATTGTATCGTTTCGTACAAATCAAATAAAGACCAGACTGTCCACTTTCAATGGGTGGTCGTTTAACAGAGATTGGATTGTATCTTGTAGCACAAAGAAATAATGGCCATATTGTTCACTTTCCATGTATGGTCTTTAAACACAGGTTGGATTGTATCTTTTAGTACAAATCAAATAAAGACCAGTCTGTTCACTTCCAATTGATGGTCTTTAAACACAGGTTGGATTGTATATTTTAGTACACAACACATAAAGACCTAAATTCATGATTTTTAAAACAGAAGTTTTTCAGTGTTTTAGGGATAAGCTTCTACGATTCGACATGATAGAGTAAAAGTGGAGAATGAAACGTTTCACTAATTCGTCGATTGCTGTTTGCATCAGGCTATTAGCAATTACTCATAAACAAATATAGGTATAGGTTACATGTATACTAAAAGCAATTTACAACATTTAAGGAGGATTAAATTTACTAGATATGCATGTACAGACAGTGGTCGTGGAAGGTCTTTTCCACTTAATATGCAGGCGCATAACTTATTAATATATTCGGGCCCGAGTCTCTATAATAAATGTATTTAATTATAAACATTTACTATGACCAACAGTTATACATACATGCACTCATTCAATATGAACACGTGTATATAAACACATGAAACATCAATAAAGTTCTTTTCATCAAGAAAGTTTACAGTTCCAACAAGACAGTTACTCGTTCGTTCCAACAAGACAGTTACTCGCTCGTTCCAACAAGAAAGTTTCTAGTTCCCACAAGATAGTTTCTCGTTCGTCCCAACAAGATAGTTTCTTGTTCCCAGAAGATGTTTTTCTAAAATCACAGAACTACCATGTCATGTGTATGCCTACGTATTTGAGTGTTATACGTTTAAAACGTTCAGAATGTGGAATAATGGAGGGTTAAAACTGGTTGATTAACATTGACTCAAAGAAAGAATTTAACTGATTGAACTGGTGTAACGTGACATTAAGGGATTCCAGGTAAAACAAAATGAAATTTCAATTGTGTGTCACCTGCAAAGATGGTAGCCTTCTTGGGGGTTCACTCACGGGGCGGATTACAGTCAGATTGCTTGAAAATGATGAAACTGGATGCCTGGAGTGAACGATATTCATGAACGGTTCATGGCGATATCCGATTCGACAATTTCTTTTCACAGAAAACGGAAGTTTGTAAGCAATTTGAACTCTTCTCTGATTATTAAATGACCCGAAACATGCATAAACATAAAGTTTGGTCATATCTTGAAACAGTTAACGCCCTAAAACTAAAAGTGTTACACGTTACACTTTCTTCTTTCTCAAAAATGATGCGCGATCGCACAAAACTGGCCGGAGTCAAGGGCACAAAACCTTGGTATGGGCGAAAGGAAAGTTCAATCTTCTTTGAAAATGATTGCCTGAATGTTCAAATATTTGCTTTTTGCTTTGATTTAATATAATACGTTGTACATAAATAAAATAAAAAAGATAATATAAGGGTAAATAATTGTCTAAAGATCCTCCGGGTCAAAACAATTACAAGGTACATTTGTTGCGCTCGCACAGATTGTTGCATACAGTCTTACTGTTTGAAAAATTAGCCGTCCCGCGAGGAAATCAACGTAATGTATCGACCAGATCAGCATGCGCTGTCCGCACAGACTGATCCGGGCCGACACATTCCGTCTCAGGGGGGATAGAGGTATAGAGTAATGATTCATGAAACAGAAAATCCACAGGAGGCGAAAAGTGTATATCCGGGTATGCCTGTGCGACATGCTCAGTCTGATCTGGATCGACACTTAACGCATAATGTTGATTTTCTCGCGAGATAGGTCGATACTTTACGCTGAGTCCTGAATGTTGGTTTTCTCGCGAGATGGGTCGATACTTTACGCTGAGTCCTGAATGTTGGTTTTCTCGCGGCTCATATATATATATTGGAAGTAGTAGAGATTCGAAACACAGAACAGAAATTTTAATTTCAATTCAAAGCATAATGTACACAGCTCATGGTTGATACATACAAATATACATAGAAAAACCCTTACCCACTTGTAGACGCAGCATTCGGACGCATCTGCAACAGATGTTTTTTAAAGAAAAGAAATGACGAGCAATTACACCTTTTGCCACAATGTTATCAAGATTTTTCAGTTAATATACTTTTATAGAGATTTTCCATGTTATTGCATGATTGTGTCCAAAATCATCTACTGCAGATGTATTGTAAGCTAATACATACCCACATTATACACGAATTACACTATCTCCGTACCTAATAGTGATATATAGATCGAGTCTAAGTAGTCTACATTCAGCATTTTAAGACTTAAGCCGTAATCGCGAGAAAACCAATATCATGGCATCTACGTAATGTGGCGACCAGATCAGTCTGCGCGGACCGGGCCGAGACATTCCGTCTCAAGGAAATAGAGCTATAGAGTAATGATTCCTGAAACAGAAAATCCACAAGAGGCGATAAGTCTCTATCCGGGTAAGCCTGCGTGGCATGCTAAGACTGATCTGAGTCGACACCTAACGCAGAGTTCACAATGTTGGTTTTCTCGCGGGATGGCTCCTTTAAGTTTTAAAGAAAAAACATGAGACGGTCCCTTTAAACTCGAAGATATATAAACAAACTAAAGAGTGTATACATTGAGGAGCGCTTTTTACCTAATGCGGATATATGGATTGCATTTGGCTGAATTGATAAAACGTCAATATACTTGTACTACCAACCTATTTAACAAATCTGTACATCTAAAAACCGCATGTCAATTTGCAACAAAGACGCGTCAGGCGAATAAGCGTCTTAATGTATATACGAGCCGTTCCACGAGAAAACCAGCATTGTGATCTCTGCGCAAATTGTCGACCCGGATCAGCCTTATCATACCGCGCAGGCTAACTCGGACAGACACCTTTCGCCTCTTTTGGATTTTCTGTTTCAAGAAGCATTACTCTATACCTTTATCACGGAATGTTCCGGTCCAGATTAGCCTGCGCGCACTGCTCAGGCTGATCTGGATCGATACATTACGCAGAGTCCATGATGTTTGTTTTCTCCTTGAACGGCTCGTTTGCGAACGGTGCAGACACGAGCGAGTCTGCATCCCCCACAGTCTCGCCAGAGACTTCCGTATGCTAATTTGATATAACAGTCCAAGATGTCGCTGTTGACAAACAATGGCAACCGGTGTTGTGTTTACGACTTCATACATCTCCGTTACGTGGTCTTAGGACTGCGGGGAAAGCGGTACGCTGATCCAACGGTGTTTGGATAAACGTATCGGCTGTCCCAGTCATTCACGCAGGCAAAGTTGTAGTATAATCGAAATATGGTTGTAATCATCAGCTTTTTAATCTTAGTGTAGAAATTGTCCACCATGGGCAATTTGTCGATTCTGCTGCAGACACAACAGGTTGCGTCTTGCATGTGGGAAATGGTTAAAACGCATATAAAGGGTAAAAGAGGAGCGGTTATGTCAATGGGATTGACAAATCATTCATAATTTTACATACAACTCTTTTTATCTTCGCCCGATCCACTTGTTTGTCCGTTAATTGGTGGATATACGGTGTATATTTAACTAAAGTAGGTTTATCCGTCATTGAAACCTTGAAACACATGTCTGCCTATATTTGAGTCAACTCTTTCCGCGCCAATGTCAGCATCAATGCCTTTGCGAACAAAACAGATTCAGGTGAGACAGCACGTAACGAGCTGTCTTAATTTGATATCGGCATTGCTTGTCTCTTAGTTATCAAAATATTTGAAAACTCTTATTACATGATAAAATGGAATAGTCCGATGTTCAACATTGAAGAGTCTACATTATGTAATTTGGCGTAAGAAGAGTCAATACTCATAATTCCACTCGACGCTTGAAGTATGATCAATTTGTCTGTTTAGCTATTAGTCGAACGCCGATAGCTCAGTCGTTAACCCGTTCATTGCTGAATTCAGTTCGACTCTTCCATGTTTAAAATTGGACCATTCGGTTTTTCGTCCGACAGGAAATTTTGTAATACTTAATGTCTAATTGACAAACAGTGCAGATTTCGAATAGACAGCTCGTTACGAACTCTCTCTCCTGAATCTGCATCGCTTGCATCGGTTAACTACTTTCCCATCATTGTATTGTCTTAACCATTGCTGCATGTATATATGTTTATATTAGGCCTAGTTTATATCATTCACATATGTTTAAATTGTCTATAGAAAACCTGTTTAAAACGGTGTTTAACCCCAAACAATTGATGTTCGAATTGAAATTAAGATTTCTTTTCTGTTAACGATGTTGGCAAGGTTAGCCAATTATCTGGGAAGAACGTTGTGTGGAAAGCAAACATGACTCGTTATGTGAATCGGTCCCCATGAAGGCATTGAGTTAAAGAGGGTGTTAAACTCTAATCAACCACCGTTTACGTATTTAACAAAAAGATATATGCTACTATTAGTGTATTCTGGTTCAAGTCTCTATTTATGTTGCTGTTGTCCAAAAAGTATAGTACAGAGGTTTTAATATCCGAAAATTGACTGGCACATATATTCCGCCCTCATGCTTTTCTCCTTTGTTTCATCACTACACTTAAACACGAAAGAAACTGAGAATGGATGGAGTTGAACGTTTTTTGTTGGATAAACAATAGCATGGCTGTTATGTATATATACGTAAATGTTAGTTTAGGAAATATTAACCCTAAATACCGACTTTAACCCGTACAAAACATTCACATCAACCTGCATGCACATATTTGACACCCGGCATAATCCGGCTAACTAACCTTAAATACCGACTTTAACCCGTACAAAACATTCACATCAACCTGTGTGCACATATTTGACACCCGGCATAATCCGGCTATTTTGATGTAATATGTGTATTTTTCTGATTAACCTCCTCTCAGAAAGTCAATAAGGTGATATGATGATAACATGATTCGCATCATGACGTCGACACGCTCTGTAATTTGACAATCATTCTTTGAACTTGAATATCATTTGCAGATCTACTATAATGCTTGTCCAGCAGACAGAAGGCTTTGCAAAACATTTCGGCAAAACGAGACATTGCTCATAATGAGTAATTTCGCCTTTTGCCACAATCTTTTCAACGCTTATCAATATAATACAACTATCTTTTGTAGAAATATTCCATTATTGTAAATGTCGATGCAGATGTGTTGTATAGTAAACAAAGTATCGGTCTTTGATCTCTGATTTTGTGATGCGAAGATATAAATGAGTGACGAGTGTGAACTGACCAGGTACGAAAACTGGGTTCAGGCCAAGGTTCCTTGTTCCCTGTCTTAGTTCATAAATAAACTACGCAATGACTTATTAACCAGGTACTAATAATTGCGCAAAACAAATGAGAGATGGTTCTATAGTTGTTTCGTATTCATTATCAATGTATTTACATGTATTGGCTAATAGAGAATGATTGAATGGGTCACATATCTCAATGATGTACCCCAACATTCTAATCATCCGTGGATTATGGGAAAAGCAGCATGTTGCTTCGAAAAAATGTTGTCCGTGTTACTAGTAGGTGAACTGGTAACCTTCATATAATTGAAAACCATTTCCGAAAATGGAAGTAATGACTTTACCCTCCTTGGCATTCAGGGTTGTGGGGTTAACGTTACGACTCGCTTAATGGTGTCAGGATAAAGGGGCCAGTGGTACTGGTAAATAACCCAGCAGGGTTGTGGGGCTAGCGTTACGACTCGCTTAATGGTGTTAGGATAAAGGGGCCAGTGGTACTGGTAAATAACCCAGCAAACGCCGTGATATAGCTACAATGTTAAAATTTGCATAAAGCACCATACAAACAAAGAAACAATCAAAACGCAAACACGATACATTTACAAAGACACGACCACAATAATATTTACATTCTCCCCTTTATTCTGCATCAATATGCATTGTTTCATTATCTCTCGGTTATCGACTTGTATTTATGAGCGCCACGCCCAGAAAACGCGCAGTATATTGTTATAAGTTACTCTCTCTTGTACACTTGGTAGTTGACTCTTTGCGTTACAACTTAATGCAGAGTCGAATGGCAGTCACGATAACAGTACACATATACGTCAGTGACTGGTTTGAACCATCTATAGAGAGGGATTTATCGTAGCTGAGTGGTTAGCGTGAGCGATTTGACACAAGGCGTTTCTGGTTCGATCTCCACTCGTTTCCGAGTGTTGGTATGATGCCCTTGGATATCGTGTATTTCCTAGACCCTTTACTTGTTGGTCACCCCCTGGAATCTCTCGTCGTGATATAACTAATACAGACGGCATACACCTCAACAATACAACTAACGAATCCTGTAATAGCAATGTTGTCAACGTATTCTAACCCTTTCCCACATACAACAAATCTACAGCAGACGACTTATGGCAAATACATGGAAAAGTTCTTTAAATGAAAGTATTGATTATTGAACGGATATTGTGAAAAAAGGAGAAATTGCTCATTATGAGCAATTTCTTCTTTGGCACAATGTTTTCAAAAGTTTTCTGCTGCAGAGGCGTCAGAAAGCGTCTATATGAGGAAAGGGTTAATATCCATAGGTGTACTTCATAAGTTACCTGCTGTATACTTAAGTGTATGAAGGAAAGAGTTTACACAAAAAGTTACAATTGACTAGGATAATTGCATGTCCCAGTAACACAGTTTGACGAACCTTGTTGAAGTTGCTTTATCGACATTCGATCATAATAACTGTAGGCTAGTTTTACATCCACGTGCAGAGATGACTCGTATGAGTCGTCTCACCCGAGTCTTAACTGTCCGTCTGAACGTAGAATTTAGAGCACCGGTGTGAAAAGAGGGATATTTACTTCCTTGTGTTCAACTGTTAGGAATATTCATTCGTTTGTTTTAATTCAACAGGGATATAAACGTGGCATTTGAGCTGATGAGAAAATCCTGTACATCTACTCTCCTCTCAATAGAATATACTTTCATTTTACAAGTGAACGTTGCTCAGGGAAGACTAACATTAAGATTTTTGCGAACAGTGAAGATCCTGGTCAACCTGTGCATTCGCGCAGCTTGATCAGGACCCTCACTGTTCGCCAATTTGAAGTTATCGAGAAATTGAATAACAATGTCCACTTGGAGCCAATAGCGTGTTGTATAAGCAGCTGCTCTGTATGCAATATTTACGCTAGTGTAGGTAAGGGTTGACTATCGTTGAGCAACGTTCAGAAACACCTTTCTTACATTCAATTGCAAGTCTGAATTCCACCTTCCCGAATACTCCACCTATTTGTGACATATTCGTACGAATTTGTCACACACGTGTGAGGAATTCGTACGAATATGTCACACGTGTGACATATTCGTATGTGTGAACATTTCGGTTCAACAACGCCCTCTAGCCACTGCAACAGACACTTTTTTGAAAAATGAGGAATCATCGTTCTTCTTCTTCTTTCTTATCTTATCTTTCTTCTTCTTCATCATCATCATCTTCTTCTTCTTCTTCTTCATCATCATCTTCTTCTTCTTCTTCTCCTCCTTCTTCATCATCTTCTTTTTCTTTCTTATCTTATCTTTCTTCTTCTTCTTCATCATCATCTTCTTCTTCTTCTTCTTCTCCTTCTTCATCATCTTCTTTTCTTTGATTCTTCTTTCTTGTCGTATTATTCTTTCTTTGTCTTCTTTTTCCTCTTCTTTCTGCTTCTTCTTCTGCTTCTTATTCTTCTTCCTTTTTTTCTTTCTTTTCTATATTTCTTTCTTCTACGTTGTTAACAGTTTCTAGTTCTTCGTTTAAAGTGTCTAGTTTTTCGTCTTCTTATTCAATGCGATTTCGAGAAAAGAAAAAAAAATTGCAATAAGAAAATGAAACCTATAAAAAAAAAGGATAAGGATAAAAACATGCTAGAGGGTTTGAAATTTGAGAATGCAGTGCTTTGACAAGATAACCACATTCACTTTTCATTCATTTGAATTTTTCAATGTCGTCTGCATTATTCGTCTGCAATTTATTGCGACAGTTAAATGTTGAAAATGTCACACCGTTTGCTGCGGGGATTAAAGTGACACAATCATTCAACCCTGTATACCAGTATATTTTATCCTGTGGATTCATTTTATAACCATTTGGACTGTTTCATCCTTCACTCGTAATAGTTCATTGGCGTCATTTTTAACATGTTGCATGGCTGACGTGTCAAAAGTAACACTTCAGTATGAACTTATATTGTTTGTGACATATTATTCTGTTTTTTCTCAAACCGTATGTTTTGTCCTATAATTTAAATAATTAATTTTTGAACCCTTCCACATTTAAAGACGTATTTTGACGTATCTGCAACATACGTCTTTTGAAAACATTTTGGCAAAACGAGAAATTGTTATAAATAATGAGCATTTTCTTCTTTGCAACAATGTGTTCAAATATACAACAGTTATACTTTAATTTAAAGACATTTTCCATATTAACAATAAGTGTTTTTAAATTGTCCTCCGCAGATGTGTTGCATATGGGAAAGGGTAAACTTGACTGTTTGGAATGCATGTACAATGTAAAGACGATAGTTTGATGTATTTTTCCCCCATTTCTTATCCACAACGATTCGAACAACCTTACAAATTGTCGCCCTTTTGTTTTCTTCTATTTGACGTGCAAACTTGATACAGAACAGAATTGAAAGCATTTTGAGTAAAGGTGGAAGGTGTTGATTTTTACATACTCTTTCCAACAACGTTTTCAAATCACCTCTGCTTCGAAGGTATCTGTTTCGAGAGAAGGGTTAAAGTTATGAGTTTGCAATCCCAACACATGTGCAAGTGAAAAGATTCATGATTTACTTGTCGACATTGAGTGCATTTTTCTGAATGGAAGAGAAGACGAAAACGATTTATTTATCTGATTCATCTGCGTTTATATATATAACAGAAGTACCTTTCAATATCACACCTGCATAAAGTGAACACACATGTCAACCTGTGATTAAACACAACCTCACATTATCCGCGTACATGTAACAAACCCATAAAAGAACATTATAGTAAAAAGCTAGAAATGTAGCCTACTTAGTTGTATGCGATTCGGTTACGACCTCACAAGACTTACATTTCGTCTGACGAAGTTCTTCAGAAAGACATACACACGACCGACCGACCGACCGACAGACAGACAGAAATGGATGTCTAAAGACCTGTACATGAACATCACCGTATGCAGGTTAACCATTTAAAGACCTGTACATGAACATCACCGCAGAGGTTAACCATTTATAGACGCTTTCTGACGCATCTGCAGCACACGGCTTTTTGAAAACATAGTGACAAAAGAAGAAATTGCACAAAAACGTGCAATATCTCCTTTTATCGCAATGTTTGCAACTTTTCGTCATAGGTTACCCATTTAATTATAGATATCATCTTTTGATAAAATATGTTCAAAGTCGTCTGCTGCAGAATTGTTGCATGAGGCAAAGGGTAAAGGGATACAAAATAATCTCTAAATGGTAGTAATTGCTGTTGGTTAACAACTGACTCGCTGGTTTCAGGACAAATGGACCAGAAATACTGGTACCTTTCTTAGAAACGCCGTTATATAACTGATTTTTTTTTAACGCGGCTCTTATTACAATCGAGCAAACACACAAACACATTTCGTGCGCTTTTTGTATGGTGATATTAGAGGAAATAAGACGCTGGTGCGGTAGAGAGATAAAAGAAGAAATGCAATATTAGACCATTTTTAATTTTGAAACCTTTGAAGAATCAAATAATTCGAAATTCCGAGACACAATGGCAATCCTAATGTGTATGTGTATATGGGTTAATTTGAATTTGCGAAGAAAAAAAGTCGTATAAGGAAAAGAGAGATGTATAATTGTGAACTTGCCACTGGGAGATTCTCCCTTTTCATCAATGTTTTGATAATCGTAAACAGCTGACTGGACCTATAAAGAAAAGGGAATAGTGATATAATGTTACATTCTTAAGTGCAACGTTACCATTAAAATCAGATAGGTCGGCGCATAAACTGTATTCAGGTCGAGCGACGGTTTTCATTTGAGGTCGTAAAGTAGTCTAGGCCGTGTCGCTTTCTTTCTTTTTTCGAACGTTTGTCTGATATGACCCATCAACACACCTGCTGCGTACGAATTTGAAAAAAAAACCAAGGAAACGATAAAGAAAATTGTCATACTGAAAGGTATTATAGAGCTGAAAAGATTGGGACCACACATCAAGCTCAACAGTTTGTTCCATTATCCTCACCAGCCTCTATTGGTCCTGTGCCCCGCCATAAGGTCGTCCTTATGACATTCCTTATGTACTCACACCAAGCCTACAGCAGATGCCTATGGTGGTGAAAACCTTACCGACAAACGATAATGTTTTCACCATGAGCAATTTCTCATTTTGCAACATTAGTCTCAGAAGTCGTCTGCTGCATGTGCCTAAAACTTCGTCCTGGGTTTTGGAGTAGTACGAGAAAACACGTGATGTTCAAATGAAAAAGTTATGATAAACATTATGGAATATGGAGAAATTTATTTCCCATTTTGATCAATTCAGCATGATTTCGCAATGTTTTCAAAAGTCGTCGGCTACAAAACCTACCGCCACATGACTGTATCAAAAACATGGAAAACTCCTGCCTCATTCCTTCAAATAATATAATTATCCTTGATGTTTGAAACGTTCTTGTAAAGTTACGGGACAATCTTCCTGTCCTACGATCTAGTAATTGATAACAATGGAACTATGTAGAGACTAAGATGAGACTGTTCAAATCGTCTATTATAACGGTAGCTTAGGTGTTAAGCGAATTATGAATGTTAAAAAACAACTTCGTCGCTTCATAACAATTTGAACACGTCCGCGAGAACCGACCTTAGAGATTTTGCGATCAGTGAAGACCAAGATCAGCCTTCGTACTCACACAGTCTGATCAGAATCTTTTTTGTTCGTCATCTATTTGTGCAAGTATCTTAGAGGCACATTCAAAACGGTATAATCAAAACCTACCTATATATAAGTTGGTAACGTGATTGTAACTGGTCTTTGTTTCAAAAGCCTCCTAACTCCTTACTCTTTATTTTAGTACCCACAACATAGTGTCAAATAATGATTTTAGAACATGAAAAACGCCCCCTTATTCTAGAACGTTGTTCTAAGGTCGGTTAGCATCTGACGTGACTCATTGGATATATGATCTATGACTTTATTATCTAGAAAGAGGACCTAGATGTCTCGTAGCATGGTCGCAGTTAACCGACTTTATAAAACGCAATACAGGAATTCCCCCCGTGGATTATTTCGTGTCAGGGCGACCCAGATTCGATTCCTGCTAGCGGCGCCCTAGAGGCAAGGCACTTTCTAGCCTAGTACTTGGTGTTAACCCACGGTTTATGAATACATGTAATGTAATAATGCTGGAAACTGCATTAAACCCGAGCAAAACTAAACAAGACATTTGATTTCATTGAATGCCGACAGTGGCAAGCGGACAGAATATATACACAGTATATTGTGTTAGTTGTAACATTTATGGAGAGTTTCAATAATTTTTAGTAAAATATTTTCAAATACGTTTGCTGCTGATTTGTTGTATGCGGGAAAAGGTTCATGTATAAGATCACGTGACGCAGAAAACAGGTCAAAACGTCGGAAAGGTATAACCTAAATATAAATCCCGAAACACGACAACCCAGCACAGTAAATTTTAAAAACGACCGAGCGTGTGAAAGCTTTTGACACATTAGCTGCATGTAGAAGATTGGATGTGATTAGCCGTTCTCTCGCTTTGTTGTGGTTTAATCGTGCAATGTACTGTAGAACACCAGGCTAATCAACTTACAATGTTTGCTTAACCCTTTCCTACATACAACATATCTGCAGCAGACGAGTATGAACGCATTTTGTCAAAATCTTGGAAATCTCTATCAGTGTGAGAATAATTATTGCAAAAACTGAAATCATTGTTGCAGAAAAGTAGAAGTAGAAATTGTCATTA
>JAUELF010236700.1:0-12984 GCA_031471495.1 Clinocardium nuttallii
TTTTCTGTTTTAGGAATCATTACTCTATACCTCTATGCCCTTAAGGCGGAATGTGTCGGCACGGATTACCCGTCTGGGTCTGGATCGATACATTACGCGGTATTCTCGCGGGACGGCTCATACAGACAGTTAACATAGAACCAGGTACTTGTATGTTACACAGTCAGTTAAAATAAAACCAGGTACTTGTATGTTACACAGTCAGTTAACATAGAACCAGGTACTTGTATGTTACACAGTCAGTTAAAATAAAACCAGGTACTTGTATGTTACCAGGTACTTGTATGTTACACAGTCAGTTAAAATAAACCGGGTACTTGTATGTTACACAGTCAGTTAAAATAAAACCAGGTACTTGTATGTTACATAGTATTCATTAAATAAGTGTTCAGAAGTCGAACAACTTTTTCTTTTTCTGTTTTTCCTTCTACTCCTTTTCTCGTATATTTGCTTTTAAATTTACTATTAGACTAATAAATCATTAGTGTTACTAATGTTATTTTCACAGCTTTAATGCTTCAGGGCGTGGCTTGACGGGGGGATTCCTGCATATCGGTTATTGAATGGGTATTTTACATAGACATATATGAACTCAATTTATAATTGGTCGTAATATTGTGTGCAATGTGAGTGAATATCGAAATAGATTACAACCTCTGTTTAAAGACCACTCATGGGAAGAGAACAATCTGGTCTTTGTTCGCAGGTAGTCGTTCACTACAGGGTAATTTATGCAGCAAATGAGTAATTGGGAAATTAAAAGAGTGGTTGCTTTAGACAGAGCATTGCTAAGCAGAAGTGGTTTGGTTTTCAGCACAGGTTTGACTGTATGCACATTTTACGAACAGTTATAAAGAGTGTCTCCGTAAATT
Source organism: Clinocardium nuttallii (assembly GCA_031471495.1). Lineage (NCBI taxonomy): Eukaryota > Metazoa > Mollusca > Bivalvia > Cardiida > Cardiidae > Clinocardium > Clinocardium nuttallii. Next base: position 873 of record JAUELF010236700.1, read on the forward strand.
AACATCTCACCCAACACCGATATTCACAGACCCGTATGAAGCATCACCCTATTGACGTGTCACCTTAACAGTATATTGCTTTATGAGCCGTCCCGCGCGAACAACCTACCTAAAATATCGGCCCGCATGCCGCGCAGGCAAACCCGGATAGACATGTTTCGGCTCCTTTAGATTTTCTGTTACAGGATTCATTACTTTATACCTCAATCCATCTGAGACGGAATGTGTCGACCAAGAAAGCCTGCGCGGATTACGCAGAGTCCATAATGTTGGTTTTCTCTTGGATCGGTTCATATATATACCTAAAGCAATTCTGTCCGACGTCGCCTCCCTGTTGATATAGAAGGAGACCCAGGATAGGACCACCAGGAGGCAGCAGGGTACATACACGTTTATCAGGAAATACCCCATGTGTCTTCGTAAATAAAACTGCACGGTCAGGATCGAATGAAAGGCTGAGAATAAATTGTAATTTAGAAACGTCAAGCAAAAACCGCAGCAGAAGACTTTGAAAAAATCCAGACAATAACGCAGAATAATTCTATAAATAAAAAAGGATTAGTACAAGTTAAACACGATGTGTCAAAAGTGGAAAATGATATTTTCTTTGCATTTTCCCCGTTGGTCTAAATGTTTTCAAAAGTCCTCTTTAACAGATGAGTCTGCAATCGCCTATATGTTGGTAAGGATTCACCCTTATCCCGCTGAATTCATGATTCTAGTGTCATCATCATTTCCTTTAAATATGTTCTTACACATTTCTGGATAAGTCTCTGCTGTATGTGCATATTTATTAATGATTGACGAACTATGTCAATTAAGATATGATTTAACTTATGTTTTTTTTTATCTTGTTCTACAATGTATTTTAAGTCCCAGAACAAAATATTTGATGGTCGAATGAAGATATAAGAAAATAAGCAAACGCCCCTAATCTGGAGCTCTTCCAATATGCTCCTTTTTTGGGGAGATCTTCTCAAATAGGTAAAACAAATTCTTTATATATCTAGATCCCATGTAATAATACAAATAAATACATTTGTTCACCCATCATCTAGCATATCTATTTAGATACAGATACTGCAGAGTACCAATATCTAAAACTCAAGTAATAAAACCAATACTTACACTATCTAAATCTCTGATCACGTAAGAAAACAAATATTCCCTCCATCTTAAACTATGCTCAAGTAAGTAAACAATACTCCCCCTATCTAAAACTCTGCTCAAGTAAGAGAACAAATACTTCCACTATCTAAAACTCTGCCCAAGTAAGAGAACAAATACCTCCACTATCTAAAACTCTGCCCAAGTAAGAGAACAAATACTTCCCCTATTTACAACTCTGACCAAGTAAGAGAACAAATACTTCCCCTATTTAAAACTCTGCTTAAGTAAGGAAACAAATACTTCCCCTATTTAAAACTCTGCCCAAGTAAGATAACAAATACTCCCCCTATTTAAAACTCTGCCCAAGTAAGAGAACAAATACTTCCCCTATTTAAAACTCTGCCAAAGTAAGAGAACAAATACTCCCCCTATTTAAAACTCTGCTCAAGTAAGGAAACAAATACTTCCCCTATATAAAACTCGGTTCAAGGAAGGGAACACATAAAACCCCTATCTTAAACTCTGCTCAAGTAATGAAAAAAATTATTCCTCTATATTAAACCCTGCTCAAGTAAGAAATCCAAATACGTCCCTCGTAGAGAGCTTCGCTCAAGTAAGGATACGCATTATTCTCCTTTTTAGAGCTTTGCACAAGAAGGATACATCTTCTTCCCTTTTTAGAGCTTTGCCCTTGACGGATTCACAATGTTTCTCCTTTTAAGAGCTTTTCCAAAGAAGGATACGCATTATTCCCATTTTCAGAGCTTTTCCTAAGAAGGATTCACATTCTTCCCCTTTTTAGAGCTTTGTCCAAGAAGGATACACATTATTCCATTTTTAGAGCTTAGGTCAACACATTTTTCCTCCTTTTAGAGCTTTGCCCAAGTAAAGGAACAAATACTTCCCCTACCTAGAGCTTTGGTCAACTAAGGAAATAAATACGCCCCTTATCTGGAGCTTTCCGAAGAAAGCATACAATTCCGGCACCCAATGAATAACTAAACCATTACCGTAGATGGAATACCAGTCAATGTTCAATCATGTAATTACGTAAAAGCACACATTAATGGTATTAATCCATCATAGCGCTGTACATTTCACCGAACCACGTCATATTGAATTGATTTGTGTAGCATTTCTGTATACGTCTTATTTCATAAACGGAAATGCACTTCATGTACACTGCTTGATATGTTTTTGTAGGATTAACTAGTAACTATAGATCTTCTGTTTAACGGTTTATATCTGTAAATACATGTTTTGGTTCATACACATGTCGTTAAAAAAATGGAACAATGGCTTTTACGCATTTATGCTCAGGGTTAAGGGCTTATCAATACACTTTGCCTAGCTGGTTTCAGGATAAATCGACCAGTCCTACTGATAACTTACACCGGCAACGCCGTGGTCAAACAGAACAATTCTTAAAAGCGTCGATAACCACTATACAAATGACAAATATTATCGTAGATATAAAATAGATAAAAAAAGATCGTTGGTGTTTTAGACTGGCAGTAATAATAATAATATTTAATAAAAAATATACTAAATTCAAAATGAAAAACAAATGCACCAATAAGCTATCATGCGGTTTCAGCTTTTTTCCGATGTTCTTTTATTATTTGCTAGAGATAGGCGCGTTTATTTATGAATTATTGGGCAAGTCAATGAGAAAAGGTACAAGTTTTCATTTTAGAATAGTGTAGGTTCAGATCACCTTGGCTACCTGCTCTATATTATTGGAATCTACCCAAGTTAACCAGATTCTTCTAACAAGCGTGACGTGTTATTCATATGAGAAAAGTGTACATCTTGATCATACATGTTGATCTGGGTCTAATGTGTTTAACAAAGCCAACCCGTTCCTTGTCTTATGTACTACATGTTATTGAAAAAAAACAACACTTTAGCATGACGCTGTATTGCGACCAGTATTTTCGTAACAGCAAGGGTAACACGATACAAACCTACTCAATAAAATACTTTTCAATCTCGGTGAATTGACTTATGACCTTGCCGTTATACATCTCTATAATTAATACAGTCTTACACGGGTTTTTACTTTCAAAACCACCGCGTGTACGCCATAAGCATGTTATGTTGTTTGTTTTCTCTTGATGGATACGGGATATGCCCGAATGCGATGTATTACTTTTGCGTCTATCTTCTATTTTATTTAATCGTTAATTGCTCAGTCAATTATTTAAACTCTCTTTAGATATTCATTTCCCGTTTTTATAAATTAATTAAACTGTAGAATTAATTCCAATAACTATTCATTTCCATCCACTATGGAATCGGGAATTCTCATGGAAAATGATTGCATTCGGCAAGCGTATTTGGGAAAGCCTTCATTTTACGTAGTTTTCAAGAAATAATTTAATTCTGCTTACATTAAAGTTTTAACATAAGTATTACCTCGTTTAAAAATCTCAGTTATAATATATATAATAAAAAAAGAAACGATACCTAGCAACTTGTACACTTTATTTCTTCTTTCTATGACACTTTTCTGAAATATTTTTTAAATTTAATGGTTAACAACCATTTAAATAAAATTTCATAACATTAGTAGAAAACTATCAATACTGGCAGATGATTTGCTGCTGTAACAACGATCATGCGAAATCTCAATTCACAAAACATCAGTATCTGGTATGTCCACCATGTGCGTCTCTAACTGCAATACAGCGACGTCGCATTGAGCGAATCAGGGTCTTAATCGTCTGCTGTGATATCGCTGCCCACTCTTCGTGCACAAAACGTGTAAGCTCATTAGCGTTTAGAGAATTACGACGTTGAACACGGCGTTTCATGACGTCCCATAAATGCTCGATTGGAGACAGGTCAGGTGAGAATGCAGGCCATCGAAGAACTTGCAAAACCGTGATTCGTCGCTAAATAACACGGTCTTCAACTGTTGTTGAGTCTAACGGTACTGTTGGTGTACACAATCCCGACGTTTACGTCGACGTTCAGCTGTAAGGCATGGGCCGTTTTTTGGGCGTCTAGCCCTAAGTCCATGTTCGGCAAGCCTATTTCTCACCGTTTGAGCACATATCCTGGCATTGGTACGTCCAGGTGTTATAGCTGCTGCGGTCGTTGCCAGCAAAAATCTGTTAACGTAGATGTGACGTCCTCATATAGCGGTCTTGCGCAGGGGTCGTTACTCGCGGCCTGCCATATCTATGCCGATCATTAACTGTGCCAAGTCTTCGATAACGACCTGCCAGACGAGATGTTGTCACACGCGACACCAAAACGTGCAGCGACGTCACCATGACGTGCACCTGCCTGTAGCATGCCAATATCCCGATTACGTTCATCAGTAGACACACGTGGCATACTTGTTACGAAAGAAACAGGATAAGTAATGTGTTTTTCTTCAACTGTACGTCAACCCTTACACAAATCAATATTCATGTAAACTCAACATGTACCATGTACCTCGTACCCCGTGCAGCACGTAGAAATCTAAAGCTAGGTCGTTGACTTAAATGCTTCAATGAATTAAGCTCATCCCTATGATTTACATGTACGAACTATTACCACTAAATTTCAATTAACTTTTAAGAATATTTACTTATTTTTAAAGAAAGAATTGAACTATTAATATGGTATCGTTTCTTATTTGGGTGAGTATATATGATGCACCATGATTTCTACCTCACTACATTGTAGTGTGATTTTATTTCATTATACGAATAGCCGGGGTACAGATGACGCAATCCTATAGTCGAATGCTTGTAGTAAATAAGTCAATGAATGCAAAGAACAATTTTGTGTTTATGCTAATTGGATTATTGTATGAAGAATAAACATGTTGTCTGTTGTTGAAAACCAATGACTAGGTCCTGTTTGATAGTCATTGATAACATTTTTGTTTTCACTTTACAACCACAACCGCACTAACGAGAAAAGTCCTCTTACTCGCTATACGCGTAAAATATCATCATATGATTTATTTCTAGTAACAAAATCATGAAAAGTTATGAACCTGTTTATGCGAGCTTAGCATTTAAATTTTGACAACAATAACACACTATACGTAAACATATCAAAAGTATAATACCCTGTTAAGAACAATTCGAATGGTCCATAAATGTGTTAATACGTTCAAATCTATCTTCGACATGTCATTCATCTTCTTGGTATACACATAGGTTATCTCATTGTTACACAGTAATTCAGACTCTTTTTACAGTTTACAATACAATACAGTAAAATAAATTGTATTACATAACTAACAAGTTTTATAGGAAATGTGAATACTACTCATAATTTAAGACAATGAATTAACAGAGGTATCCCTCATATAATCGTACATATATAAAAAAAAAAAAAGGTTTGTATAATTATACATTTATATAAACTATGAAGACCTCTTTGTAAAACAGGAGGAGCATTGCGATAGTATAACCTTGAGATTAAGAAATACCGTAAAATAACCTCCCGACCGTAACTCCTTAACTGATAGTTTTTGTATTACAGACACTTAAGTAAAATAATTATAGTCTGTGTGACGATCCGTTTTAAATAACCATGCCCAAAGTTAAGTATTTATCTATATTGACATTATATTTAGTGGCTAGTTGTGTGTTTCTATCCACTTATCTCCAAAAACTACAGGAAGTTTTAGATCATATTACTAACTCTTGTTGACATATAAACTATTTTATTTGCAGTATTCATTTTAAAAAAAAAAGCGGCTTTAAAATAATCTGAACAACGACGACATGTTTGGGTTGTACTTTGGTTAGGTTAATGGTAATTTCCGATCATGTTGACATCCCAAACGAGGGCTTAATTGGGTTGTCTTCTTAAATTCACGGGAAATCTCACATTTACGTCAGGTCCTTTTCTAGCCAATCACGAGCTCGAAAACTGAACAAGGAAGAATCTGCATCTTTTTAAAAATGTTAACAACTCTAAACAAGATATATATATCTATATATTATTTATAAGCATCAATATTTGTAAACAATAGTTCTAACAGAAATCCGGAGAAGTGTTAACAATGGCAAAACAAAATGTCACAAGTCTAATTTGGACTTAAATAACTGAAATATAAAAATTGAAATAAAATAATATTTCACATAAAAGATGAAAGGGTAAAATAATGCAGCTCGCTATATGCCGAGAGGCGAGGGTATATAAACTCGCAAAATGAATGAATAAACAGAACATTCAAAATGACCTGTCTGTTGCTTACGATCGTTGGACTTTTATGCATTCCTTGTTCACTGGCGATGATTTGTCATACAAACAGACCAACCGATTGCCAGGATGTCCTTGATCAAGGTTATAATCAAACGGGGATGTATATAATATATCCTGAAGGGACGCGGGGTTTCCCAGTCCGTTGTGACATGGACACGGACAATGGCGGTTGGACCGTATTTCAACGCAGGATTTCAGACAGTGTCTTTTACAACACATGGCTTGAATATCAAACTGGGTTTGGAGATATGTCTGAGAACTTCTGGCTCGGAAATCAACAACTGCACACGATAACAGCGCAAGGATGGTACGAGCTTAGGATTGACATGACGGATTTAAATAACATTTCCAGATATGCGGCGTATAACGTGTTTAGTATCGGCAATGTGGAGTCGAGGTATAAACTGACAGTGGACGGGTACCATGGAGATGCCGGCGATTCGTTAACGCATCATAACGGACAACGATTTTCAACCAGAGATAGTGATAGCTCTGGCGGTAACTGTCCAGCGTTATATTTGGGTGCATGGTGGTATAACGGCTGCCACAGGTCAAATCTGAACGGAGACTACGGAAACACTGCTTATGCCAAAGGTTTAACATGGGTTACCTTCACTGGGTACTATACGTCGTTGGTAGAAAGCGAGATGAAGATCCGTAGGTGGGTGCCACCAACCGTAGCCTCCTCGTCTGTAAGCGCGAATGACTGATTATTGCAGATACCGAACTGACACAATGGAATACGTGTCAATAACTTTGATAAACTTACATATCATATTAAGAAACATTAATAAAATGATAGAAACAAATATCAATGAATACAAGCAGCTGTCCATGTACAATCACTACAATGTACCCGTTTTAAGAAGAAAACCTAATTATAATAGTCTTTTCAAATTGTTTGAAACTTTATCTTTTTTGTCATAACAAAGACGCACCATTACAATTATAACTTGATAACTATTCAATTTAAGATTTTGATTAAATGTGTTTAATATATAAGAAAATGAATTAAAAAAGAATTATCAAATTCTTATTGGAAACTGTTTAAATTTCGGTTCGTATATGTATTTCTCTTTCTCTCCTTCTTTTCTTTTTAAATGTTAAATCTGTACACGGTCGGATGTTTGCTTTCTTTGTTTTTGTTTTTAGTTTATCTTTATTTAATGTATATATGTATGTTTCCATTGTGTATACACAAACCACTATGATAAAATGTATTAAACGATTGTATCTATAGTATCTTATAATGTGTATGAAAACCTTTAATTGGCAGTATTGGGATGTTCTCAACTTAATGCAACAATGCACAAAATAGCTATATACTGACAACGTCTTTGTCACGCCAGTTACGCTACTTTCACGTATATTCTTTTGTATAACCTTTTTTTCACTATCATTACTTGAAACGATGATGTGGTCCTCGAGTAGAATCTTCATAGTAAGTCCTAGTAGAAACGCCTCAGTCCTGTGGCATAAATGTCTTACACCGTTGCTGTATACTGCCGTATATTGCTACAAGTATGTTCGGTTAATATAGGTTTGACGACGTTTTCAATAGTTATGCGGTAATATCACGGCGACAGAACACTGATCCATGCTCCCTGAATGACTATAGCCCTGTGTTCAATAGATACTTAAACCGAAAAATGTTTCGCAAAAACACAAAACAGAAACAGTGTAAAACGGTGTCTTTAGTAATTTTCCATGAAAACCGATTTCCGTTTCGTCGAACGAAATGGGTTTTCGCAATTAATCGTAATGATCAGTATCTAGTGAATGCTAGTACTAGGCTAGAGTATGTACCTTGTCCAAGGGCACTCCACGGGGAAGATTCAAACCGGTAACCATCACGTTTTACCATCGCATCTACATGATACATCTTGACTTAGTGACATTGGAGTATGCCGTTTATACGAAGATTTATTTCTGTAAAATGACACTGAATTCCTCTTTAAAAGTCGATTGGGTAAAATGCGTGATTCGATGGCAAATTTATCGCGTTTTTGCCCTCTTTTTCTTTTTTTCAATCTAAGAGTTATTGTTACCAATCAAAATGGCTTAAAGTAAAGTCGTAGATGGGCACCCAATGGATATGTCTACAAACTATTTTGAAAATTGCAGATACTTTCGAAGAAGGAGATTTAAAGTTTTCATTTTAGTCATATAATGCAGCAGAACATTCCTTTCTCTGGCGGTTACTTATTTTGACCAATCAACATGGCTTGAAGGAATATGTAAGTGGTTCAACACAGGAACAGTTCTGCAAGTTATCGTAGGTATAGTTTGAAATAAGCCAGATATCTTTGGAGAATAAGATGTTTAAGGATTTCACTATAGCCATATTAGTTAAAACAGCTCATTCAGGATAATTTGATTGACGGTTCCATATTTCTCTTTTGACTATTTAAATTCAGTTTAAAAATCTTTTCATTCAATTATCACATACTTCTTTGTTTTATTTAGATTTTTCTTTAATTGAGTTGCTTAAATGAGTAGAATAAACCACGAGGTATGACACAAAGGGGTACCGCATGCAATATATCTTCGCTTTGGGATTTCTAAGTTGTATTTACTTTTGAATACAAAGTCTAAGACCTACAAAAAACCTGTCTATTAAACTACGCAATATCGTCTTTCACGTCCCTCCATAACTTACAAAGTCTAAGACTTACAAAGAACCTATTTATTAAACTACGCCATATTGTCTTTCACGTCCCTCCATAACTTACAAAGTCTAACACTTACACAGAACCTGTTCATTAAACTACGTCATATCGTCTTTCACGTCCCTTCATAACTTACACAGTCCAACACTTACACAGAACATGTTTATTAAACTACGACATATCGTCTTTCACGTCCCTCCATAACTTACAAATTCTAACACCTACACAGAACCTGTCTGTCAAACTACGACATAACGTCTTTCACTTGCCTCTATAACTTACAAATGCAAATCAATACAGCCTACCATTTACAAAACGTATCGGTTTAAATAGACTGATTGTTTCCAAGGTATTGATTAATTGATTTGATTTTAGCGTCGTTTTCAACAATTTTTAAAATGGTTGCCAGAAGTGTACATGGAAGATTCAAAGTAATTTTCAAACGCTTTGAAATGCAAACAGACACGAGCAGCTGTAAACGCTGATGTAACCTATACGGTTCAGAAATACCATTTTTCCCATGGAAGGGATCATATAATGTTGATAAGTCCAAATTGGACCCAACAATTAATAAGAAAACAATATTTCAAAGAAGATTCAGATTAACATTAACATTAATTAAGCATTGATTAATCTATCACAACCTTATACCGACACATACCTACATATATTTGTTTCACTTAAAGGTTTTTTTCTTGATCACAGATTCATTCATGACGTAGGTACCTAAAAAGAAGTAAAATAGTAATCCACAAGTTCTGCATTTAAGTTAGTTCGAGGGTGTTCGGGCTTACCGAAGTAGAACAACTTATTTTAGTTTTGGTCGGGACCGAGAGACACATTCGAGTGCCATGGTGTTCGAGCTTTCCAATGTTCGAGCTTGATTTTACTACCAAATGTTCTTATAAACAGCGTTAATCAAATATGAACTGGAAAGCAGTTGCGACCAGTGTAGAGCCAGATCAGCCTGCGAATTTAAACGGTCTGATCTCGATCTGCACTGTTTTGAGAATTAGTCATACAATTTAACCTCAGTAAAGCAGCGTACATTTGGATTTTTAATCATTGTAACGCAGACTGGTCTATTTCTTTCCACGCCTGTTATAAATATGGGAAGGTTGGTCTTCGCAGAACACCGATCAAAAACATTCAAATGGGCCATCACTATTATGAAAGTCTTTTTCTGAAAGGGTCAAATCATCTTCATACGAAATCGACGTAGAATGGATAAACGTACAGAAAAGGTTAGAATAAACACAGAATGAATAGCGCCGAACAAATCATATTGACTTATGCACTTGAACAATTTAAAAAGTTCTCCAATCACATATTTGTCTTTTCAATTCAATCCTCAATTTTTTTTATATATTTGCAAATTATAATTGGAAAACGTTTTATGAAATCGGGTTTATTATCTGTTAGCACAAATGACTTCGTGATATAGCTGCCTCATTTTCAAAATCGCATGCGTCCTGGGAACTGCCTACTACAACGCGGCGTTGTTACTCGCATTGACACAATATAAAACCTTTAAAAGTCACCCCTGCTCACTCAGCTCCCTCCAAACTTAAATAAAGATTAACCGAACGTAGTCGTGCAACAAACTAATATGGGTGGTCAGTAACAACCCATGACTGGACGACTGTGCTCTCGTATTCTATCAACACAATATATGCGTAACCGAAAACGTATTGCATGACCATAACGTCAAGTGGTAACTTATGAAATTTGTAATGCGGCATTTCTCTTGTTCCGTAAACGATAATGTTTTGTCTTATACACTTGACCTTCAAAAAATGTTCCACATTTTTCACAACCGGTCACTTCGATTTTGCTTTGAAGTAGGTAATGTTTACATTATGTACATTTCCTCTTCACATGTAAAGTTTGATTTTGATATTTAACGAATAAATCTGTCAAATTTCACCAAACACGTCTTCTATTCCGATATTCCGTATGGACATCCAGCATACTTATGTGCACATACGAAATTCAAGACTGAAAACTAACCATGACTTTGGTCCTTTTTCAGATAAATATACACGCTACTTTTTGTTTTCTGAATAGACACATGCCGTAGAACAGGTTACTGGGTTTATCTGATTTCTAACGGTGCATTTAATCTCAACATGTTTAATCCACTGATCAAGAGATTGATAAGCTTTTTGCTCAATTGATAATGGATCGCGTTGTCAATCCAGGGGTTATACTTCAAGTTCAACCTCAGTCAACTTACTTGGGTTAATTATAGAACGTGTTTGCCAAACCATCTTGACATAACAAGCACTCTAAGAGAACAGTTGTTTGCTTACTCTCTTTCTGATTCCACCTGGCATCATTGAGATCTTGAACCAATGTTAAAAGGGCAACAAAAGGTATAGAGTAATGATACACATGTCGTAGAAAAGGTTACCACGTATAACTGATTTCCAACGGAAATTACTCTAATACATGTTGGCCGATTGTTTTAGAAAACAGTAAACGCCATATCGGACTATACAGACGTCGCAAAAGAAAGTACACACAAAAAACAAAGATTTAAACATAACGGCTAACATTAGTCTAGTTAAAAAGTACTTATATGACCTATTTGGCTGAGTTGTACCTTTTTTCGGATGTCTCTTTAATTCATTTCGCTTCATTAAAACTATTAACACGTCTATGGTTTAACAATTATTACACACATCAGCAAATTTGCAGCGGACAACTTTCAAAAATATAAAGTCAAATTGTTTAAACTCTCTATGAAATAGAGTTTAACTTATCATTAAATAGTTGATGTGGGTGAAATTTCCAATGGCCCCGAGAATAATTTGTTGAATAAACGCTCAATTTAACCGTTAAAAGTAAACACCCATTTCATTTCGACAAATTGAAGATGGTTTCACGGAAATTACTGAAAAACATTTATATTAAACACTATCATTTCCAGTTTGAATACAGATAAAGAAACGAGACTATAACGCATTTGTTTCATCCACTGTCAAAGCCGATTTTGTGTGTGAAAAATTGGAGAAACATATGTTAGTTTAAACTTATTTATTTTACATCGATTGCGAAACAAGCTTTAAGCTTATATTAATCACACTCGATGTCTGCTTCCTGGAGACTTA
>JAUELF010236711.1:0-12983 GCA_031471495.1 Clinocardium nuttallii
TTTCAATCTGCACGTATTGGGTTTGATCCTCAGCCATGGCCGTCATGTATGAGTGCCCTTTAACAAAATGCATTTTAAACCTAGAATGTTAACCCAGGATGTATGAATAAGTGAACTGTCCCCATGATATAACTGAAATAATGTCGAAAGTGGTGCAAAACCGCAAGAACTATCAACAACTAGGTCACTATGCAAAATTGAAGACAATTCTTGTTGACTCTCGATGAGCTGCATGTGGAAGGTATTGATGCAGTTATAGAGGTGAGCTTTACAGTTTCAACTTGAACCTCTTGTTTAATACACCCTTGCCAATGGATGAACTTTTCCTTATAGTTGTGATGCCTCTGCAGCAAACATATTTTAGAAACAAACAGAACAGAACCAAACAGAAGTTCCTCCATTCCCAATGTTTGCAAATCCATGGAAATTATTCTACCAACTTCTCAGATGCAACATTTTTTTTCTCTGAATTTTGATATTTTTTCAGAGAAAATGATTTAATTGTCATATAAAGTAATAAAGGAAAATAAAGTATCCATTAGTTTAGTGACTGTTTCCAATGATGTCTGATATTGAAAGGGTATGTTGGATTCCATGTAGTACCTTCACATTGAGCGTTTTCTCCCTAGAAAAGTAAAACTGCTTTGAAAACATAATGCACAATTTCTCTTTTTGCCAAAATGATCCTATGATGCATGGTTAATAAGCGTGCCGGATAAGGTTCGGACAAACGGACTCGTACACACTCACAATGACATATACCGAACGCCATTGTGACATCTATGTCTAGCTCACCACAAGCGGGCTCGACACAAATTCTCAAGCAGACAGCTTTAAAATATGATTTTAAACAGTAAAATGGGTATCAACAGTCAATAAACTACAGGCTACTGTATAACCCTTTCTAACATACAACAACATTGCAACTGACTACTAAAAAAACCATCTAGTCAAAGATTACATTATTGAATTGTTTTGATAACTTTGTAGCAAATGAGATATTTCTCACAATGGGAAATTTCTTTATTTGTCACAATGTGTTCAACATTCATATCTCGAAGATGCATCAGAAAGGCAGGTTGAAAAAGGTAAGCATGTTTTGTTTTGGTAATAAGACATCTACATAACAATTTATTTAATTAATTTTACAAGTCACTTAGTTAAATATTCACATCAATTTAATATCAAGAAATATATTTGTTATGTACTGGTTAAAAACATATCAGTGGAAATTCCAAGTAGTCATTAGTTGAATCCTTTCCAACATGCAGTCACTTTCTGATGCCTCTGCAGCAAATTATTCTACTTTTGCCACACTGTTTTCAGTTATTGAATTTACTTTTAAAAGTGGCCCGAATATCCTAAATGTTTGATTAATGTTTTACTTAAAATTCAACACTGGGCAAATGTGACAACGGTCTGGATTAAAAGTTACAGGCCATGGGACCATAAAACCACAGACAATTTGTGCCACTTCTGTTGTAACATATTTTAAAGCATAGAAAAAGTCATTCACTAATTATTATGCTGTATAGATGTCTTCACACTTAATTGAATCATTGAATCAACACACACATGTGCTTCTGTCTATTTCATTTAATCCTGTTTACAATATGATTCAAACAATAAGGATGTTTTGTGTAAACTAGTAAACTTATTATCAATACTTTGCAATCATTGAGTCGCATGTTCGTTCAGTGACAACTCTGGTGAGCCTGTGAATCTGAAGAGTCTCGCCAATCTTCACTAACCATCTACATGTAGTTTTATGCTAGACGTATCTATTGTCAGAAAATGGAAACATAGCCCAACTAATTTTATGCCAATGTAACATTTACTGATGCCAAATGCAGAATGTGTCATTAAGACCATAGCTTACAAGATGTATCTATTTTACATTCAACACATATATCACATGATCGGATATAGATTCGTGCTCATGCCTGATCAGAGTCTAGGCTACTAATAATATAAGTAGTCTCTGGCCATATTAAATATATTTTTTGGTATATAGATAATAACATAATTATGGATATGCTGCATGCTGAAATAAAGCTGAATAAAGACAAATCTAATCAACAGAAAATAATATAAGTGCATGACGTGTTATTGTTAATAAAATAAACAAAACACCAGAACGGCGAACACAGTAAGGTTACTGTATACAATGATAAAATGCTGCTGACTTAGTTCAAATGAAAACTCATAGTTAAATTATCCCCACCCACTCAAAGAATAAACGGTTTCATCGAACAGCTTACCAATGAAAAAATTCGACCATTTTTAAGGATTAAAATTGTGTTTTTTCTATATTTCATAGGTGTGAACATCAAAAAAACTCCCCTGACTTATATCTTACACGAAGTGTGTCGGTTATTACGCTGTATTTTATATCACCTGAGACGAAGGCTCAATATGGTATATTCTGATAATTATCTGTCCGTCGTTGGTAGCTTGCTTTAAGAAACGCCTCCTCCTACATTACTGGACCAATTTCAACCAATCTTCTCTGGAAAGATCATTTCAGGGGAGAAAATTGCCAATCTTTAAAATTCTTCTCCTTTGAATCCGCTTGTCAGATTCCGATTTAATGTTATAGAAATGTTCCTTGGGTGACCCTCTAGTAAAATTATTCAAGCCATATTGATTGGTTGAAACACATAATAGCCAGGCGGTCCTCAGAAAGGGGGCTAAACGACATTTAAAAAAAGTGCCTCTAACAAGTGTTTAGCCTTAAATGACATCTTCTTATCAGGTGGACCCATTTCAGCAAAACTGAACATTCCTATTAGAATAATACTGCTATGGATCCTCTTTCAAAGTTGTTCAAAGATACATTTTTATAGACAACTTTGATTGCTGCGACATCAGAAAGGGAGAAAAATGCCATAACTTTAAAATTCTTTTTCTCTAAACCCGCTTGTTTGATTCGAAGATAATTAGGTAGAAATGTTCCGTTTGTGACATTCAACAAAATTTGTTCAAGCCATATTGATTGGTTGAAAAACATGGCCACCAGAATGCATCAGAAAAACGGCAAAATGACAAAACCTTAAAGTTTAATCCTTATTAATGTCTTCGTCTGATTTCATGATAGTTAAGCAGAGATGTTCACTGAACATAAGATAAACGAGGGGGCCAAGACGGCCCTAAATCGATCACATGAGTAGCAAATGCTACGGCTTATAAAGGTGAACACGTTGATCAAGAGTGGGAACGAACTGCAAACGCGACAGCTTATCAATGAGGTATATTGGTAAAAATGAATTAAGTCTTTGAACAATTTCAAAGACGACCACCAAAGGATCATTTCTTTGAAGTTGAGTTGATACTATTTCATTGGTTTAAAAAAATAGGCAAATTTCGCCCTTTCTGATGCCGCAATAAGTTCTCCGTAGAAATGATTATGCCACGCAATTTCTTCGTTTGCCACAATATTTCCAAAGGCGTATGCTGCAGAGGACTCACAGAGGGTCTGTATGAGGGTAAGGGTTTATATATGAGGGATAAGTTTCTGAATATTTCAAAATAGCATAATAAACAGTGTAGCAAAATGAGATATTTCTCTTTATAAGCAATGCCTCCTTTTTGCCACAATGTTTTCAAGAGTTATCTGCTGCAAATGCTATGCAAGCGGAAAAAATGCTTTTAAAATATCACAAAGAAATCAACGTTGTCAGAAGAAGTTTATTCAAAAAATCACCAGAAGGTCACGTGGTCATGTGGTAAATATATGTTGCTCAACAATATATGTCACTAAAGGGAACAAAGGGTTACACTTAATAAAGGGTAATTTATTCAGTCTTATCCATGTTTTGAATTCGTAATTTAGTCAAGGATTGTTTGCACTATTTGTTAGGCTTACTGATTTTGATGTCCTCAGTCAATTTGCATTACTTGACTTCAAAATTTCTCCTATAGCTATGACAAGTAGACTTGCTATGCACCCTTACCAACAATTAAATTGATTTACATTATTTCTTTCCCGTGTGCATACACATTTTGATATATCTTGCAGAAGATGAGTTTTGAAAGCATTGTGGCGAGTTGGGGAGAATTATGTCAAAAGACAAAACGATTTTCCCTGTTGCCACGATGTTTTCAACTCTATTTAATATTCAACAATAAATTCCTTTATTTATAGAGATTTTTATTTTGTTTCTCTCAATATTTGCACAATTTTCTGCAGATTTGCTATATGAGGTAAATGGTTAAAAAGTTGAACTTATGTTTCCATTTTACAGCAGCAAGGATTTGGCAATGACCAAGCTGGAACCTCGGGTCATTCAAGGTCACAGGGCAGCGGTCAGGGTCAAAGCTCACGAGGAGGAGGAGGAAGTGGCGGGGGTTCAGATAACAGAGAGGGTTTCATCATGCATCCTAAACGAGGAAGAATTCCAACATATATTTTCTATGTAAGTCTTTTCCTCCATAATACAAGCAGTGAGGTGTTTAACTCTTTTCCCCCTAGTGCATTCATCTGCAGCAGCCAACTTTTGAAAACATTGTGGCAAACGAAGAAATTGTTCAGCATGAACAAATTCTCAACTTGCCACTATGAAAATGTTTCAACACTTTACATTAATTATACTTTTATTCATAGGCATTTTAAGCTCTGTAACAACGAGTTTTGTAATAAAAACGAGTTTTGCAATAAATTATTACAAAACTCGTTGCGATGACAAAAATTGTAATAAAAATCTTCACAACGAAAATTGCAATAAAAACGAGTTTTGTAATAAAACCACTCCAAAGCTTTATAACTTTAATAACACACATATTTTGAGTTGGGATGACATGCTAAAGTCAATACACACATTATTACGAGGATATGGTACATCTGCATGTAATTCTTCGTTTTTTCAACAAGCAATTTTTTAGAAAAACCAAAACAGGTTTTACATAACACTCTGCCATTTAAAGACAGGATGTGATCCAGAAGTGATTTATGTTGGTTATGTTCATATTAAAGCTTGGTTTCCACCTCAAGTAAAAAAATATTTTTTATTTTTTTGCAATAATTTATTACAAAACTTGTTGCGATGACAAAAATTGTAATAAAAATCTTCACAACGAGAATTGCAATAAAAACGAGTTTTGTAATAAAACCACTCCAAAGCTTTATAACTTGAATAACACACATGTTTTGAGTTGGGATGACATGCTAAAGTCAATACACACATTATTACGAGGATATGGTACATCGGAATATAATTCTTCGTTTTTATATCAAGCAATTTCTTAGAAAAACCAAAACAGGGTTTACATAACACTCTGCCATTTGAAGACAGAATGTGATCCAAAAATGATTTATATTGGTTATTCATATTAAAGATTGGTTTTCACCAATGGTTATCGACAGAAAACCTCTATACCCTATACATCTACTGGAAATACTTAAGTTTCCAAGACGTATCTACATGTTGTAGCAAGATCCTTATATGAGCCGTGCGCGAGAAAACCAACATTATGGCATCTGCGTAATGTATCCACTCAGATCAGCCTGCGCAGTCCGCACAGACTGATCTGGGCCGACACATTCCGTCTCAGGTGGAGAGAGGAATAGAGTAATGATTCCTGAAACAAGACAGGAGGTGCAAAGTGCTCAGGCTGATCCGAGTCGATAATTGACGCAAAGTTCACAATGTTGGTTTTCTCGCGGGACGGCTCATATTTAGTTTTCTTCCGCTCATGCGATATTCACATTTACCACAGATGTTATCAAAACCGTCTGCTGTATAACTGATGAGTAATGGTATTGTTTAATATCAGAACATAATAGATTGTCGTACGTGAAATGGTCATAAGCGACAATTTATTTAAAACTTCTGTAAAAGTTAATTTTTATGTTATGGTCGACTTTTGAAATTAGCCGCTATTTAGGATCTTAATGCATCGGCGTTCAGTGAACATTCGTGCGAGCTTGTGCTTCCACACAATTACACCAGAGTTTTCACCGTCCGCATATATACATATATATAAGTGTATACATGCTCATCATTAGGTATGTATGTTATGTATACTTAAATGCATCTCCTGGCATCTCCTGGCAAAAAATATAATATTTTTGAATTGCATTAAGACCCACAAAACACCAGATGAGAAAATCAACATTGTGAACGCTGCGTTAAGTATCGACCCCGTTCAGCCTAAGCATGCCGCCGCGCAGGTTTACCCGGATAGACACCTTTCGCCCCCTGTGGATTTTCTGTTTCAGGAATCATTACTCTATACCTCTATCCTTCTGAAACGGAATGTGTCGGCCCCTGATCAAACTACTCGGACAGCACAGCCTGATTTGGTCGATACATTACGCAGATGCCATAATGTTGGTTTTCTCGCGGGACGGCTGATTTAAAAAAAGGATTTCCGGAAGTCGTCTGCCGTAGAATCGTAAACTGTCTCAGTACCATAAAAATCGTGTAGACTATAGCTACTTATAAAATGATAGGACACTTGATTATTGATTTGAATTTAATGCTGTTTTAATTGTATTTCTATTTTTTATCACGATGACCAGATCCCTATATTTGTATGGGTTTCTACCACGCACAAACATCATCGTTTCCAGTCAACTTATTATCGTCCCAGTTCCCATACAGAATATAAACTATTCAGCTCTTTATAGATAGGAAGATAAATTACGTTATAATCAATGAAAATGTAATCACCCGAATGAATGAATGACTGAACAGGAGTTCGACCTTATGACCGTTGGATCGATAGGCTTCGTCGCTATCCATCACCATAGGATCGAATCTCTCTGAAGCATGGTAAACATATGAGATCTCCCGAACACTCGGCGCGAGTACTAGGGCACATCGAGAGTGTCCTAATACACCAAACACTTTAGCGAGTACTAGGGCACACTCGTAGTGTCCTAATACGCTGGCGTGTTCTAGTGAAGCGTGGTAAACATATGAGATCTCCCGAACACTCGGCGCGAGTACTAGGGCACATCGAGAGTTTCCTAATACACCAAACACTCTAGCAAGTACTAGGGCACATTCGCAGTGTCCTTATACACCTAATACTCTAGCGAGTACTAGGGAAAATTGAGAGTGTCCTTATACACCAAGTACTCTGGCGAGTACTAGGGTGCATTGAGAGTGCCCTTATACACCTAACACTCTAGCGATTACTAGGGTACATTGAGAGTGTCCTTATACACCTTACACTCTAGCGAGTACTAGGGTACATTGAGAGTGCCCTAATCCACAAGCACTCTGGCGAGTACTATGGTACAATGTGAGTGTCAGTATACACCTAACACTCCAGCGAGTACTAGGGCACATTGAGAGTGTGTTTATACACATAACACTCTAGCGAGTACTAGGGCACATTGAGAGTGTCCTAATACACCAAGCACTCTAGGGAGTACTAGGGTACATTGAGAGTATCCTTATACACCTAACACTCTAGGGAGTACTAGGGTACATTGAGAGTGTCCTTATACACCAAGCACTCTAGAGAGTACTATGGTACATTGAGAGTATCCGTATACACCTAACACTCTGGCGAGTACTAGGGTACATTGAGAGTGTCCTTATACACTAAACACTATGGCGAGTACTAGGGTACATTGAGAGTGTCCTTATGCACTAAACACTATGGCGAATACTAGGGTACATTTAGAGTGTCCTTATACACCAAACACTCTGGCGAGTACTAGGGCACATTGAGAGTGTCCTAATACACTTAACACTCTAGCGAGTACTAGGGCACATTGAGAGTGTCCTTATACACATAGCACTCTAGCGAGTACTAGGGCACATTGAGAGTGCCCTAATACACCAAGCACTCTGGCGAGTACTAGGGTACATTGAGAGTGTCCTTATACACCAAGCACCCTAGGGAGTACTAGGGTACATTGAGAGTGTCCTTATACACATAACCCTCTAGCGTGTAGTAAGGTACATTGATAGTGTCCTAATACACCAAACACTCTAGCGAGTACTAGGGTACATTGAGAGTGTCCTTATACACATAACAATCTAGCGAGTACTAGGGCACATTGAGAGTATCCTTATACACCAAACACTCTGGCGAGTACTAGGGTACATTGAGTGTGTCCTTATACACCTAACACTCTGGCGAGTACTAGGGTACATTGAGAGTGTCCTTATACACCAAACACTCTGGCGAGTACTAGGGTACATTGAGAGTGTCCTTATACACCTAACACTCTGGCGAGTACTAGGGCACATTGAGAGTGTCCTTATACATTTAACAATCTAGCGAGTACTAGGGTACATTGAGAGTGTCCTTATACACCTAACACTCTGGCGAGTACTAGGGTACATTGATAGTGTCCTAATACACCAAACACTCTAGCGAGTACTGGGGTACATTGAGAGTGTCCTTATACACCTAACACTCTGGCGAGTACTAGGGCCCATTGAGAGTGTCCTAATACACATAACACTCTGGCGAGTAATAGGGTACATTGAGAGTGTCCTTATACACCAAACACTCTAGCGAGTACTAGGGCACATTGAGAGTATCCTTATACACCTAACACTCTAGCGAGTACTAGGGTACATTGAGAGTATCCTTATACACCAAACACTCTAGCGAGTACTAGGGCACATTGAGAGTATCCTTATACACCTAACACTGTAGCGAGTACTAGGGTACATTGAGAGTGTCCTTATACACCTAACACTCTGGCGAGTACTAGGGTACATTGAGAGTATCCTTATACACCTAACACTCTAGCGAGTACTAGGGCACATTGAGAGTGTCCTTATACACCAAACACTCTGGCGAGTATTAGGGCACATTCGTAGTGTCCTTGTACACCTAACAATCTAGCGAGTATTAGGGTACATTGAGAGTGTCCTTATACACCAATCATTCTAGCGAGTACTAGGGTACATTCGTAGTGTCCTTATACACCTAACACGCTGGCGAGTACTAGGGTACATTGAGAGTGTCCTAATACACCAAACACTCTAGCGAGAACTATGGTACATTGAGAGTGTCCTTATACACCTAACACTCTAGCGAGTACTAGGGCACATTCGTAGTGTCCTTATACACATAACCCTCTAGCGTGTAGTAAGGTACATTGAGAGTGTCCTAATACACCAAACACTCTAGCGAGTACTAGGGTACATTGAGAGTGTCCTTATACACCTAACAATCTAGCGAGTACTAGGGTACATTGAGAGTGTCATTATACACCGAACACTCTAGCGAGTACTAGGGTACATTGCGAGTATCATTATACACCAAGCGCTCTAGCGAGTACTATGGCACATTGAGAGTGTCCTTATACACCAAGCACTTTGGCGAGTGCACATGCGTAGTGTCCTTATACACCTAATACTCCGGCGAGTACTAGGGTACATTGAGAGTGTTCCTATACACCTAACACTCTAGCGAGTACTAGGGAAAATTGAGAGTGTCCTTATACACATAACACTCTAGCGAGTACTAGGGTACATTGAGAGTGTCCTAATACACCAAGCACTCTGGCGAGTACTAGCGCACATTCATAGTGTCCTTATACACCCAGCACTCTGTCAAGTACTAGGTTACATTGAGAATGTCATTATACACCCAGCAAATCCAACACTCTGGCGAGTACTACGGTAAATTGAGAATGTCCTTATACACCCAGCACTCTGGCCTGTGCTAGCGCTCATTCATAGTGTCCTTATACACCCAACACTCTGGCGAGTACTACGGCACATTGAGAGTGTCCTAATACACCAAACACTCTGGCACCTGCTAGCAAAAATCAATTAATACAACCATGCAATCATACTGTTTTGAATAATAGTATCACGCAGATGAGTGTACAGGAAACAAGTATCTAATGTGATTTGAGCTATAGTAATATACTCTTTGATATCACGCAAAGACCCAGCTCTATCTACGTACAAAACCAAAGATGAAACACAACATATTGATCGACGTTGACATATAACGTTCTATAATTCCATTATAGACCGTTATTCTGAAGATTTACATACATACGTCTGGTATTTTGAAGATTTACATACATTTGTTTACTATTGAGATGACTTATATACATACATTTGCTATTAAAATAATCTACATACATACGTTTGCGGTTTAGATGATTTACGTATAAGCTTGCTGTTAAGATTATTTACATACACAAATTTGTCATTTTGATGATTTTAATAGATATGTTTCCAATGTAGATGATTTACATACAGACATTTGCTATTTAGAAGATTTACATACATACGTTTGCTTTTTAGATAAATGTCATACATACCTTTTCTATTTAGATAATTTACACATTACATCGTTTGCTTTTGAGATAAATTACATACGTTTATTTATGCAGTAAATATGTTTGCTATTTAGATAATTTAGATGTAAACTTGCTATTTAGATTATTCACATACATACGTTTGTTATTTAGATTATTAACATACACACGTTTGGTATTTAGATTATTAACATACATACGTTTGTTATTGAGATGATGTTTAAGCATAAATTACATACATTTGTTTATGATGTAAATTTGTTTGCTATTTAGATGATTTACATGTAAGCTTGCTATTGAGATTATTAACATACATACGTTTGTAATTTAAATAATTTGCTATTTGGATGGTTTAAATAACTACGTTTTCTTTTTATATGATTTTCATTCATACGTTTGCTATTTAGATGATTTATATAAATACGTTTGCTATTCAGATGATTGATATAAATACGTTTACTATTTAGATGATTTATATAAATACGTTTGCTAATTAGATGATTTATATAAATACGTTTGCTAATTAGATGATTTATATAAATACGTTTACTATTCAGATGATTGATATAAATACGTTTACTATTTAGATGATTGATATAAATACGTTTACTATTTACATGATTTATATAAATACGTTTGCTATTCAGATGATTTATATAAATACGTTTACTATTTAGATGATTTATATAAATACGTTTGCTAATTAGATGATTTACATACATTTGTTTGCTATTTAGATAATGTTCATACATACGTTTTTTATTTAGATGATTTACATATTACATCGTTTGCTTTTGAGATAAATTACAAACGTTTGTTTATAATTTCTATCATTTTCAAAATGAGCCATGTTAAAAGAGGTATTGTTGCATCACCGCTTCAATAGCTCCTCACCATTCTGATATACGCACACAAAACACAATAGTTTTTCAGCTGACGTGGTCCCAACTTAATGTAATGGACATGCATGTGACAATAAAAATCTGTTAGATTTACCAAGTGTTTTCTAAATATTCAGGACATCGACTATTTTAACTACTTGTATGAGTATTTTATGAAAGATGAACGACGCTTATTGACACAGCACCAGGGTTTATTCCCGATTGTCCCACATTTTGATTTTTGGGCTAAAAATCGATGTAGGACTATCGGGAAAAAATACAGGTAAGGTGTTAGCTATTCCCTGCCCGGGGCAAAGATATCAATACAGTTCGGTTCATTTAATATTCCACTATATTTGTAAATGTTTTTTATAAAACAGTATGTTACGATTTTTTTTCAACTTTTGTTTGTTATTAATCAGAAAAAAACCTCTATTTGGTCCGCTTTTATATAACATAGGAATAAGGAAAAGATCAAACGTATTTAGTCGCGTGTCAATGTTTTTGTATGTCCTTCTCTTGGTCGGTCTTTTACTCTTTTAGTTTAGTTAGTGTTGTGCTTTTTTTTTACATGACAGTTTTAGGACTGAGGATAAAACGGAGGACGCCTGTATTTCAGTATACTGCAAAAAGCTACTTTCAAATAAAGCACCAGACTGTATTATTGTACTTACTACAAATGTGTGGCCATCAATAACCAGACTCATTCCGCCGCCGCGCTTGTTCTTCACAAAATCTCGTTAGCCATGTGTTCAGTATGATGTAAAAACTATAAATGATACTTTTCCCCAAACTTTTCTATTCAATAAATGCACCGACATTTTTTTGTTTTTTAAGAAATAAAAGCATCTTAGGGTGAAAATACAGCATTCAAATAATTAAATCTCTTTAATATAAATGAATGTTTGCAAACAGTAAAGAAACCGCAGTCAAATATTATAAGTGTGTTTTTTATTATCGTCAAGAAAAACATTAAATACTGTTTGGGGGAAAAAATGAAGGTGAAAATACTGTGAAATTAAAATATTTAAGGATTAATTATGATTTATAAGTGGTATTTTTTGTGCAAACAGTAAAGAAACCGCAGTTTAATAGTGAAATTAGTTTACTATAAAAGTACTATGTGTGTGCATAGATAATGGAATAGGCATAATTACAGGACTGTATTCTCACCTTTCCCTTATCTCTCTTTACCGCTCTTTATCCGCACTAAGGGTAAATAGCAAAATCAAAATGTGGGACAATAGGGAAGACACCCATTATACTTTAACGTAACAGTCGCTAGCTGAAAGAGAAAGAATTTCAGTTATAAATACTGATGAAATATTCGTGTGACATGGAATTATTATCATATAAACGTGTTCAAAGGCCGTATATCTGTTGGGAATATAGTTAGTAGCCAAGTCGCACACAAAGCGACACTACACTCGAATCGAATAACGTCATTCTGATGTCGGTGTTAGGAGCAAAACAAGTTAGTTTGAAATCGTCTCTTAATAAGTGTTAAAAGTATGCACTTTTTGTATAAGTCTTCCCAGAAGAAATTGAAATAAAATGTGTAACAAATCACAATTCGTATTGTGTAAAGCGACACTTGCAAGTTTGCATTAATTTAACACTGAATTGTCTCCTCCAACAATGATTAAATTGCATTTTGACCGTATGATTCCTGGAAAACTCCACTGAAAGATCATTTCGAAATGGAATGAATGTATATTGTTTTATGGCGCATCGACAGCTAAGGTCATTTAGCGCGCAATTAAATTTAAGTATTCGAGATCCCTGGGTAAACAAACCAGTACTAGGCTAGAAAATGTGCCTTGCCCAAGGGCACTCCACCATGACCGAATTGC
>JAUELF010236722.1:0-12982 GCA_031471495.1 Clinocardium nuttallii
CTCTCTCTCTCTCTCTCTCTCTCTCTCTCTCTCTCTCTCTCTCTCTCTCTCTCTCTCTCTCTCTCTCTCTCTAACCTGTTTCAACATGCCAACATTTGTTGACGCATATACAGCAGACGAACTATGATGATATATATCAAGGTGCTCTACTACATATCGGTTGTATTTCGAAAAGGGTTCAGCGTTTTACCACGTGTTTCTGTCTTTCTCTCCATACGGATCATGATTACAGAATCCTTCCGTCTTTCTGTTTTACAGACAGTGTTTATCCTGAGTGCATTTACATACTCCGAACTGGATTATAAGAGGCCGAGTGGCACGTACAAGTATCCCTCATGGGGAGTGGGTCTGGGCTGGATGATGGCCGGTTGTTCCGCCATCTGGATCCCAGTTTGTTGGATCTACCACATTGTGAGATATGGACAGAGCTGGGAGGTAGGTAATCCGGCACTACATAAGTACGTCTGGCATGAACAAATAATGGTGATAAGCTTTTATTTAGCTACAACATTAGTAAATCAGTAAATGAACAATCGAGTACGTAAACCCTAAAGCAGAACAATACAGCATGGTGTTGTTTGGAATCAATACATACGAAGCTTTCGAAGAGGTTTCACCATAGTATTTCGCTTGCTTGTTTCACCATGTCCATGACGTAGCAAACTGAGCCATCGAATAATTGACCCGTTAGTAAGATCATTCCACGCATCCCTACAATTCGAGCAGAGTAAGAACTATTTACTTGAAGAGTTATTACTGTCCATTTACTGTACGACAATATCGTTGGCTGAAATCCGAAAGGGCCTGTAATGAAGCTAGTTTGAGAACGCTTATAAGTTATTATAACACTTTTACAAGCCAGTTTGTGTATTTCAATTCGATTCACTTCTATATCTATAAAACCAAACTCGAGTTAGTAAAGATCCGAAACAAGGACAAACGTTGGACGCCATTAGCGGAGTTTACATTTTTTTTAAGAGCTTACATTAGCCCGTCGGGGTAGTTCATAGCTACGAGAGTACACATGTCTCCCATGTATTCTGTTCGCCAAGTTAGTTTACATAAACGCGTTTGCACGTGAACTTTAACCACACATTCGTACTGTTTTGTATTTCAGACATTCAAACTATGTTTTAAACCTTTGGGCCTGAAGGATAACCAGTTACGACCCCAGGATCACGGGGAGACATCTCTCGATAGCTTGAATGCCCCGATCTCACCCAAAGCCGTGTATGCAGTATACAGACGGAAGACAGTAAGTGTTATATCAGACAGTGCGCGAATAGGTTCACATTGTAATTTGTAAAACTTGAAGGTTAATGTCCACCTGCCTAGTCTCATCATTACATTTGACAAACAAAATATTCTAACAAGTTTGCGTGACTATTCTGTGAACAAGTGTATATCTTGATCTGGTTATATATCCTACTGTTCATAAATGCTGACGTGTAAATTCAAACAGAATGTTGACCGTGCTTGGTTTCGAATTGACATAAGACATAATAAATGACATCATGAATATATCCCTTTTCAACGCCATAGTTGTTATTTATCTTAAACTGAACCAGTATTCTTTGATGTAACTGAAAGGTTTTACACATAAGATTGTTCACAAAGTAGAAATAAACTATGGTACACGAACATTGACCATTGGGCAGTCAGACCAGGATATTGTCTTGTTGTGGTCAAGTCGAACTAACATCTCGAAAGACTCCCGATGCTTTCCCTCAAAACGTATGTACATCTGTGACATACAATAGTTGAACACATTGCGGCAAAAGGAAAAATTGCTCTTATGAGCAATTTTCTCCTTGTGCCACAATGCTTTCAACTCAATCAATACTTTTATTTATAGAGATTTGCTCTATTTTGTCTTTATTTATTTTTCTAAAGTCGTCTGCTGCATATTTGCTGTAGGTTGAATATATGCTGTATGTGGCATGTTTGCTGTATGTGGCATGTTTGCTGTATGTGGCATATTTGCTGTATGTGGCATGTTTGCTGTATGTGGCATGTTTGCTGTATATGGCAGATTTGATGTATGCATGACTAGGTTTATAAGACGTTGTGTCATAGGTCTTCTTCTCTTATTTTCTAGGGTGACAGAGAACCTACCCAAGATGGTTTCGATAATCCGGCTTTAGACCTGGCTAACAGTAAAACAAGAATTTAATGTACATCGTCGAGTTAGTTTACCTGTATTACATGGCAAACGAGATGACACAAATTATATATCATTGTGTTAGTGATAACCCTTCTAAAGGCATTTTCAACGCATCTTTTGTAAACAAAGTTGTGGCAAAAGTAGAATGAACACATTTTTAACTCCACAGGCTGAAAGCCAGTCGAGCGTATCTCATGGCGAATTGACCGGCGTGCATGCGTGTGTGCGTGAGTGTGTCCGTTTTTCGCTTAAAACGACTTATCCTCCATAACCACTTCGCCAATTGGGATGAAATTGCATAGGATGCATCCTCTCAATGTCCTCTCCTCAATTCCTTTATTGTTTTGGCGTCCATAAAATAAATCTGGTTTCCATGGCAACTAACAAGACAACTTATGAACACTTAAAACATCTTTTTCTACGAAAGTATCTAGCCGACTTTTATATAATTTTGTAGAAATGTTCCTTGAATGACCGTCTATCACATTTTTGCAAGCCTTGTTGATTGGTCGAATAACATGGCCGCCAGAGGGCGGAGCAATTTTGCATTATATTGCTTATTGCTTTAGTAAAAACTTAAAACAATCTTCTCCTTCGAAAGTGTCAGGCCGATCGTCACATGAACGTGTTGAAATGTTCCTAGGGTGACCCTTATCAGATTCCATCAAGTTATTTTGGTCTAAAAACATGGCCCTAAGTGGACGGGGCTTTTTTTGTTACTTATATGGCTGTAATGAAAATTTAAAAAAATCTTCTCCTCCGAAAGTATCTGGCCGATTTCCAAATTATTTTGTAGAAATGCTTCTTCGGTCACTCAATCAGATTCCATCAAGCCATGTTGATTAATAAAAAAAAACAGTGCCGCGAGGGGTGAGGCGGTTTGCCTTATATTGCCTTTAGTGAAAAATTTAAAAATCTTCTCCTCTTAAATATTTGGCAGATTTTCAAACAATTTTGCAGAAATGTTCCTTGGGTGCCACTCTAGGAAATTCCTTCAATCCACGGTGATTGGTCAAAAACATGGCCAACAGGGAGCGGGGCTGTTTAGAGATTCATGGTTGCCTAATGGCAGTGGAGTGATAATGGCCCTCGTGGGCCTCTTGTTTCTTTTTTCACAATACTTTCAACTCTTTTGAATTATTGTACTTTCTTTCTTTAGGCTCATTGTTTTAAAATATGTCTTTTGCCGTTTTATGTTGGAAAGGGTTAAATCAATACAATTACCAAATCGCTACAAAGATACAAACTTAAAACAAACATTTATCTTTTTATCAAGATATAAATAGAAAAGAAATCACAATGCTTTTAGGTTAGTTTTTTCAGGAGCATTGCTGATAGATACTAATACATAATACTACCAGATCACGATTCAAATGTCTGTTTACTTATAAAAGATATAGTTGTAACGCCTATACTTATGGACAATAAGATGTACATGTAGTTGTAACGCCTATACTTGTGGACAATAAGATGTACATGTAGTTGTAACGCCTATACTTATGGACAATAAGATGTACATGTAGTTGTAACTCCTATACTTATGGACAATAAGATATAACTTTATTGAAGACCAAGTTTCTTTCCGACGGTTGACAAGAGTCAATGCGACATGCTTCATTCGTCTTCCATCAATGGCTTAGTCTATGTGGAAAAGCAGCCAGTTGCTTGGGAAGATTGTTGTGTGGAGTACTGGTGATAGAAAAGCAGGAAACACATGAGTAGGTGAACTGGCCGCCGTGATATGACTGAGAAACTGTTAAAAAAGGCGTTAAACCCAATGGCTTCGTTAATAGTGTCGTCTTTGCACTAAGAAAAGCCAGAACTAAAACCATTTCCTCATTTAGATAAAACATATTGAGTAACGTTGAAAACATTGATACAGACTTAGAAATTGCCTACCATAAGCAGAATTGCAAAACTGCGTTTATACCTAGGAGAGGATTAAGACGTCGCGCAAGCTAACCCGGCACAACGTTAAATACACCTACCAAGTGGACAACGTTAGTCCTTGATAATTCAGTTTTAGAATTGAATGTAAATATTCATATATCAAATTGTGCTTTACAAATCATAGATAAGTATGATAAAACAGTTGATCAATTATTAAACAAAATTAATAATACAGCGTAAACAAATATAAAAAACATGATAAAAACGTTGTGTAAGATGTAACAGTCGGAAGCACATTTTTGATATTCACACCTATGATTTATATATTTCGGCACGAGTTTCTACAGATACGGTGATTCAACATCCTTACCAAAAACAGAAATAGGCTTAACGGTTTTTTGGCAAACTTAGTAAAATATTTCTAAAAAAACATGAAAGATTTGAAAAAAGACGTCTGATAATAAAAATCGCGGAGGGCGCATGTACATTTTTAATATTAATTTCATTTCAACCGCGTTGAAATCTTTACTACACAATATTTTTTTTCTTTCATTTATGTGTACTGTATTAAACAAAAATTGACTTAATACTTTTTAAGAAAATAACGAAAATCTGTGTGGAGAAAATGTGTCACGTTTTGTCAAAACACGTTGTTTAATTATAAATGCGGATAATCGGTGCCCCGAAATTAAATGATAAAGTCAAACGAAAACCTTATGATTAAAATTTGATAATATTATTTGTCTATATTTTCGATACAATTAATTTAAGACGTGACAAGCAACACAGAATATCTCATTTCGACAATTATCTGTGTGGAGGAAATTTGTCACGCTTAGTCATTTTGACTTCTTAAACTTGTTTAATGTTCCCGTATTCGCTACATTGATGACTTTCAATATCCGTGTAGTAATGTGATTCTACTTAATATTGTTCATGTTATACACGTAACTATAATTTGCTTTATTTACCTAAAAGGTGAAGATGTGTTTTAAAGAAACTGTGCTGTTCTGATTGTTTTCCGTGTATGGCGCGACAGTTTACCTTTCTCTAAATGATGTACTTTATTGTTAATGTTTATGAAATATTCTAATGTTCTTCACACGCTCCACCTCTTATAGCATATGTAAGCAAAACAATTATTTCTGTATCTTGTTTTTCTTAGGGGCAATGTAGCCTTTTGAACTTGTATGTTTTATTAAATCTCCGTATGTATATAAAACGATCAAACAAAATACAACAATCGTATCACGTTATCCGACTGGGATTTTAACGTTAATTGACGTTACGTTAATGTGCCAGGTTAGCTTGCGCGACGTCTAAGCTGTGGAGAATCAACATTGGCGAATATGAGATGTCTAGATAAAGATGTACATGCGCTCTTATTGAATTTGATCCTTGTCAGAATTATTTTTAATCAAGTGCTGAATTGGTGAACGAGTCCGATAAAACTGCGTGAGTGCGCAGCTCCATATTCTACTTAATATGAGTAGTTTAATTACACCACCATATGATATAAATTAAGTTGTTTTACTAGGTTGTATATGCTTTATATTGTTACTGTATCATAATGATCAGAAATGCCTGTACTTACAACATTTACATTTCGCTAAATAACATATTAAGAATAGTTTGTAGTATATACACATATATATGCTTTTTAAAATAAACATTATATATGCATTTACAAGCTTATTTATTTGCCTCTTTATCCAAGATATACATGCCAGATAACTTCTAACATGACTTCTGCATGAAGAAGTAATTCTTTTAAACATATGGGTTTGTTTATGGGACTTACATACTTGAACATGGTTTGCGGTATCCGTCAAGAGATCGCGGTTCGATCTCCTCCTATATCTGGTTATTTCAAATGAACTAGGTGTGGTGGTAGTGGAACATCGCCTTGGTTCTCATGGCCGTGTCGAGTGGAATGTTGTCCTCTGTTACATTGTGAAATAAGAAAACCAAGGCGATTATGTACATACGATTAATTTCGACAATGCATTCGATGTCCGTCCACATGTTTTAAGGCACTGACATCTGACTAAGCGAAAGTTGCACATGTATAACTTCACTACCATGCACATACGTACAGAAGCATGTGTTGATGTAACAGAAATAAACCACGACAGCAATCACCTTATGTTCATCTGACCTATCCCTCTGCTTGTCCTTTGGTACATATAACCCTGCAACAATCACTCCATTCTGTTCTATTCTTCTGTGTTTACGTAACTGATATTTAAACCGGCTTGGTTAGAACAATGTGTTAGCCGTTTACCATATTTTACATTGTATTGTCATGCCAACACAATTGCAAAACAGACTGGCAATCTCGTATCTAATTTGGCATTTAATAATTGATTAACAGACGATAGTCCTTGCTACATATAGAACAACATCTGTTTGAAAACAAAGAGGCAAACTATGGACAAAGGTAAGATTATTGACAAGTATTACAAACTCTCTTCCAGCATCGATACATTAAGCATCATAGTTAAGTAATTTACACGTGTAAAGAACAAATCAGTGTATTGATGATTTGATAATAAAAAAGAAACAAGTAATAGCGAAGAAATAGAGACAAGAAAACAGTTAATAAAAACAAAAGAAGAGGACCTTGAAAATGTATCGTTTATTTACTTCCGTTGAGATCTGCATTCCATGTGTGTGTACACTTCTGACGTAACAGTTTGCGTCATCTCTGACCAGGGGTTGTTATCGATCTTTTGTATTTTTACCATCAGCCAATAACGCTATCAAGAAAAACTCTGCGAAACTTAAACATACCCTTTCTATGTCTAGCATATGACCAATTCATAAATCATAGTAAATCAGACCAAAATGCATATTTGCACGCGATTGTTTTGTCACATTTAATTCTTTATACGTATATAAAAAATGACAAAATACAAGAATAAACAAGATATCCGTTCAACTGCTAAAACCGATTGCGTGATTTTGCGCCGTACGAATCGGATCTTTATTGTTTGCAGATGAATTCATATACTCTCGTTAATCCTAAAAAATAATTTAACTTTTACTAATGCTAAGCTCGACAAGTCAATTCAACAAATTTAGCATGGAAAGCATATTATAGTTTACGGAGGCGTGGGTAAATGCAGATTAATCCTGTTCGTTCAATCATGAAGTTTGATGTCCCCCGATTCAACAATGATGAAGCCAAATTTATGGTATGTTCCCCGAATGCCTACTCGACATTAAATCCAGTAGGCATTCCGGAAACAAATCATATTTATTATGATAACTTTATAATGCAAGATTAAGGTTAAGCATTTCAATATCATACGGATTAGATGATTAACCCTGGATTAAGATAGAGAACTAGCTTGCAATCTCATACGGCTTGGGTGATTAAACCTAGATTAAGATAGGAAACTAGCTTGTAACAATTTCGCCGATACTCGGAAACATGGTTGCCTTTAGTATAGCATCGTCCACCAGAAGAGGACTTAGAAGACATATAGGGGAATCTATACAAACATCCTTAACAATCGGAATTACAAATGCATTCTTAATAAAAAAAATATTTAAATCATCTTGGTGACAGAAGAACTTGCTCATAATGAACAATTTCTTCTTTTGCCACAATGGTTTCACATTACGTATCCTTCAGATGCAGGAAAACTTGATATAAATTTATTCTGGATTTTAATTAAATTGCATTAAGTATGTCTTCAAATTGTTATGTTAATATAGTATATGTAATTTGAGACAATTAACACCGAATGAAGTGTAAATCCTTAAAACACGGAGTAGAGTTTTACTCAAATAAATAATGAAATTATAATATGAGCCGTCACGCGAGAACCGCCCCCCCCCCCCCCAATTTAATGGCATATGCGTAATGTATCGACAGGATCATCCTGCGCTGTCCGTGCAGACTGATCCAGGCCGACACTTTCAGTCTCAGGGGGACAGGTGTATATAGTAGTGATTCCTGAAACAGAAAACCCACATGAGGCGAATATCCGGGTACGCCTGCACGGCATGCTTAGGGTCGATACTTTAAGCAGAGTCCGCAATGTTTGTTTTCTCGCGAGACGGCTCATATAAGTAAATAGTTTGTCCGATTCCCATGATTACCGAGATTCGAACTATTGCGAACAGCGATGACCCGGATACATAGTTTAACCATGACCTTCAAATGTATACAGAAACATGGCGGAAAAATACTTTTACACTGGTATAATAGAGACAGTGCATGCCAAAGGTACGGGTTGGGTTTTGTAAACAGTGTAAACTCAGATCAGTCTGTACACCGCATAGTCTGACCAAGACGGACACTGTTGACATATTAATTACTGAAGCTTGCTTGAAGTTTTTGACAACCTGTCTCGATTCTGATAAGACTGGGCATTTGCACAGGATGATCTGAACTTACATTGTCCACACATTTCAATGTTTACCTTTTCTCATATACTGTCATAATTGTTCATAACGCTCCGAGTGCAATTACAATTATATATCATTCAAACATATTCAAGTTTCAAAATTAAACCATGTTTTTGTAATAAAATTAACTATTTGAATTTCTTTCGATATGCAGCAGTATAAAAGTTAACCGTTTTTTCATTTATACAAATCGTTTGCTCTAATGTAGACCTATCCTCTATGCATTTAATAGAAAGCCTACTACTAAGCGATGTGTATGACGTGAAATAAGTTTTTATTCAATCCACGTTATATTAACCCGTTTAATAACATAATACACGATATTTGATCGAAGCTCTTTTTGGTCTCTTAGATCTTTCAATGATCTAAAAATAGAATACTACTTCGGAAAGAATGGAAAGCATTGAATGACAATTTCAACGAGTCTATTTGTTTTGTACTAGTCCTTCACACAAGCAAGATATTAATGATCAAATACGTATCTAGTTTACGTTTAGAACGCATATATATGTAATGAACATTTAGCATTTCAATCATCATAATCAATATGCATGTATGTGTATATATATAGAAGTTTATATGAGAACATAAAACAGCTGAAAGTGTTGTTCACCAACTCAGATATGTGTATATATATAGAAGTTTATATGAGAATAAAACAGCTGAAAGTGTTGTTCACCAACTCAGATATGAGAACATAAAACAGCTGAAAGTGTTGTTCACCAACTCAGATATGATAAGGATTTATGAGCCGTCTCGCGTAAAAAACAGACACGTTTCGCCTTCTGGGGATTTTTCTGTTTCGGGAATCATTTCTCTATAACTCTATCCCTCGGAGACGGAAGGTGCCGGTACGGATCAGTTTGTGCGGACAGCGCAGGCTGATCATGGTCGATAATTACGCAGAGGCCATTATGTTTGTTTGTGCAGCTTCTTATATATCAATGAAATGTCTCGTTACTAGTAGTCTCGTTGTTTTATTTGTAATATCATTATATATGAGTGTACATGGATAAATAACATGGATATAATCAAATATAGAATATATCAATTATATATGAGTGTACATGGATAAATAACATGGATATAATCAAATATAGAATATATCAATTAAAATTTCAATATTCTAAGTTATAACACTATTATGTTTCATATCGTTTTCTAAACAGCTTTTATAATAAAGTAAATATATAAAGATCGGTCAATTCATATCGCGCGAAGGGTTGAATGTATTTGTATCTTTATCACGGTTGAATGATTGTCCTTCTATAACCGGTTTAACAAAAATTGTAACCGAATCAAATTACCCAAATAAGGCCTTCCTATTTACATATTTCTAGTGGCTTAAGATCTATAATAAAGTCAGCTCGCAGACAAAATCCGGGTTTCGGCCGGGAGCTAGTTTTAACGTTTTCATTTTAGGAAATAAAATATTGTTAACATTTCTGGACCTTAAAATATGAAATTACGTTGTGGTGTGTTTACTCACGATACAAAATAAACAAACATATGCATATTTAATATAATTCAGAGATTAAAGAGTGTCGTTATAAAAAACTTTAAAAAACAATGGGAGAAAAAGACGAGGGAAAAGTGGTTCGAAATGTTGACCCCGAGGCGAAGGATCCGGGGCTCAAAGAACGAGAGACCTGGGGTTCCAAGTTCGATTTTCTGCTTGCATGTATCGGATTTTCAGTGGGACTTGGTAATGTGTGGAGATTTCCGTATCTTTGCTACAAAAATGGAGGAGGTGAGGCGGGTTTTCAATATAATTATATTCATTACTATAAATCGATCGTAAAGATTCAATCATTTCCCACGTGCAGATTGATGTTGATGCAATTGTATTGGATGATGTTTGGAGTGACAGGAGAAACTGTTGACAATGAGAAATTTGTATATTCGATGCAATGTATTTACTTGTTTTCAGTTATGACTATATAATATATATATGCATTATATTTGACTAGATGCATATTATACAGTCTTCTGCTGCAGAGTTGCTGAAATGATTAATGTTCGAACTAGTTTACAGTTATTAAACGAAATAAATATTTACATAGAGAGACGAGACACATGCAAACTATTACGCATATCGTACGAGGAAACATATGCATACAATAGTGGTATTTTGTACGGATTCAAATAAATATTTCTTGTTCACGCTCTATTCAGAAGAAGGAATGGCTGTCATGAATCCCTATTACTTATTTGGTTTGTGTCATATGTGCACGTTATTTCATTAAGAT
This sequence comes from Clinocardium nuttallii, assembly GCA_031471495.1. Lineage (NCBI taxonomy): Eukaryota > Metazoa > Mollusca > Bivalvia > Cardiida > Cardiidae > Clinocardium > Clinocardium nuttallii. The sequence goes on from JAUELF010236722.1 coordinate 10,723, forward strand.
GCCAACACGTTTCTGGTTTTGAGAACAAGATAGTCAATAAAAACCTTGCTCACTTACTTGTGTTACTTGTATGCTTACTGTTGTATGCATACGCAGCGAATAACCATTGAAAGCATTATGTATCGCTATTAGCAATTTCTCATGTTGACACAATGTTTTGAACTCTACTCACTTTCATAAAATGTTCGTCGGACTATTACAAAAAGACAAATTCAATATGGTCTGCTGCCGATTTGTTGTATGTGGGAAAATGGTTTATTACATAATGTTTGAGGACAATAAAGCCGACATTGTAAAATGTATGAGCCAGGTACAAGAAAATGGGATGTGTTGCAACTACAACGTTCAGTGAATACTCATGCACATACGCAGAAGTTTATCAGGGCTTTCAATGTTCGAGTGTAATCACAAGAGACATCGACGTACATAATGCTGCTGACGGGGAAAAAACACTTGCATCGTTACTGCTCTGGTTCTATTCTTAATAATTGTCCACATGGATGCACTTTTGAAAGGATTGTGCAAAAGGAGAAATGGCTCGTGATGAGCTATTCCTCTCTTTGCCACATTATTTTCTCTTCTTTTCAAGAATTATACTTTCATTTATAGAACATTACCATATTTCCCTCCAGATACATTCAAGGTCGTCTGCTGCAGATATAATCTTTGTTCGAAAGAGTAAAGATAAACGAGGATAATTTTAGACCCCCAACTGAACAGACGCGTCTCTTTATATTGTCTCCTAAGTAAAGACAAGTATAAACGTATTGTGATTTTATGATTAACACTTTACACAACATAGTTTGTTTACTTGACTGCTTAAATTGAGTTTGTGAAGCAAATCGTCAGCCTATCCGACGCACAACACGTCGTCTGACTCTCTGCCTAATACTGCTGGCTGCTTAACTCCATACATCTCACTTGATATTCCTATAATTGACAAAGGACCGTCGTCCAAAGGTAAAACTGGACAAGTCAATTTGAAAAACACAGTACAGAAGAGTTAATGGTTATGTATACACACAAGCATGATCAGCCAGTCTACATCCAGATCTGCCAGCAAATCGTAGAATTCTATTCTGACTCGACCCTTCCTCCTTATGAGTCCGAGTCCAAGAAGGTACATAGGAGCTCCTGTAAACGAAGAATCCCTTTGGATCCTAAGTATAGGGGTACACACGCATACCTCCCCCACGTGATAAATACGCTAAGGTGTGTTGTCGCACGTTAACGATGGACAACATATAGGATTGCCGGTGACTTATAAGTCGACTGCGTGTAGATATTAAATGTTGTATTACCTGTATCACCCGAGCGTAAATATACTCGGCACAATTCACTTATGAAACCCTTAGGACTATTCGTATAGGGTAGCTAATAAAAACATAATATGAGCCGTCCAGGGAGAAACCCAACATTATGGCATGTGCGTACTGTGCGTACTGTGCGTAATGTGCGTAATGTGCGTAATGTATCGACCCGACACATTCCATATCAGTGGGATAGATGTAAAAAGTAATGATTCCTGAAACAAAAATTCCACAGGAGGGGAAACGTGTCGGTCCGGGTTAGCCTGCGTGGCATGCTTAAGCTGATATGTGTGCAGTGTATATCTGATCGGACTGTGTAGATGTACAGGCTTATCAAGACCTACCTTTTCACACAAGCCATCTAGTGTCATTTTCCGAAGAACGGGTTCTATCGTGATTAGGGAAGTTATGTTTAAAAGGAAAACACACCTAAAGAAATCTACCGCGATCGTCGGCGGGATTTTATGGCGAATAGTAAACGCAAAGGAGTGTCTGATTACCCTTTATTGTGCGTTCTATTGAAATCTGAATCGGGTTTCATTTACGATTAAAGTTTAAACCGCGACATGTAAGTCTATTCTTCCAATTCAATTTCGTTTTAACAAGTGTATCCGAGTTAAACCTACACTTAACGAGCAGTTTGTCCTCTAGTCACGTGTATTAAACAATGATACATTATTACATATGTACATTATTACATATGTACATTACATATGTACATTATTACATATGATACATTATTACGTATGTACATTATTACATATGATACATTATTACGTATGTACATTATTACATATGTACATTATTACATATGTACATTATTACATATGTACATTATCCTTCAAAGATATATTTGACATCTTTAAACAATGATACATTATTACATATGTACATTATTACATATGTACATTATTACATATGTACATTATTACATATGTACATTATTACAT
>JAUELF010236743.1:0-12979 GCA_031471495.1 Clinocardium nuttallii
TGCCACGATGATTTCAACTTTAAGCAATGATACGACTTTCGTTTATAGAGAGTTTCTGTATTTTCGCTTATGTATGTTAAGAGTTGTCTGCTGCAAATGTGTTGTATGATGGGAAGGGTTAAAGGGACTGCATAACGATTTTAGGTCAACATTTAAATTTTAGTCCAAAAGCCGTGTAAAAATCCCTTTAATCTAAAAATCATACCAAAAATATCTCATTCCATATACATAACAGTATCTTAAGTTTAACTTTATTGGGGTTTAAGCCGTGTTCAACATTATTTAGTTATATCACGGCGATAGTTCATTGTTTCATGATCCCTGGGTAAACAAACAAGTACTATGCTAGGAAATGTGACTTGTCAAAGGGCACCCCACCATGACCGCCTCGACTTGGGATCGAACCCGGATCTACATGGGGTATTTTATCGTACTAATTGGAAATATCATTTAAAAGTGATTTGTAAAATCTTGACAAGTGCAACAAATTATACATGAGTAGCGTTCTGTGAAAACCGACAGTATTGCATTTGCGACCGACGTAAAACCCGATCTGGCTCTACACTGTTCGACACATAGAAAGCTTAACCCCTTCCCACTTATCGACGCTTTCTGGTGCGTCTGCAGCAGACGACCTTTGAAAACATTATGGCAAAAAAAGAAATTGTTCAAAACGAGCAATATCTTCTTTTGCCACAATGTTTTTAACTTCTTTCAGTGATAATACTTTTATTTATAGAGATAGTTAATACTTTTGTGTAGATGTTATCAAAGTCTTCTGGTCCATATTTGTTGTATGTGGGAAAGGGTTAAATAAACTACTGTAAAGAAGTATTTAATTTTGATCCTTAGCATAAAAGCAAAGGCTGATATTTTTCGACAGGTTTAATGACTAGGTTAAGATGTTTGTTCACAGAGTAACGTACTCATGTACTCATAGCCAAATAGGATAAATACTATACATTTAAAAAGTGAGAATTTTATCTTAGAAAAATGAAAAAATTGTTTGCTATAGTCAAATGGGATAATGGAAAAGAATACAATATTTAATCAAGTTAATCTTAGGTAAAACGGTTTATTTGATTCCCAACTATAATATAACGGTGAATGACGAGATCTTATCAATGACAAACGACGTGTAATGATATCAATTTAAACCATTTTCCGCATACAGCAAATCTGCCGCAGACGACTTTGAAAATACATATAGCCAAACGTATAGCGAATCTCTATAAATGAAGGTATAATTACTAACAACCATGGTTGAAAACATTGTGGCAAAAGGATACATTGCTCGATTTGAGAAATTACTCAAAAGTCGTCTGCTGCAGATGCGTCAGAAAGCATATGTATGGGAGGAAGAGTTGAGAATCGGAAAACTTATCGAGAAAAGGGTAAATCATTCTGGGATTTAGTAGATATAATTTCTGATAAATAGTTGAAAGTATTGTGAGAAAAGAACTAATCGTATTTTATATCAGGGTAAGGGTTAAGGATAACATGTCATTTGCAAAAATAAATACAAAGATACAAAATGATTTTGCACCAATTACAATGGCGCAAACATACAGCGGACGAAGCATGAACAAGCTTGGGAAAAGGATAGCGTATCTCCTTTCCCCAACATATTTAACGTTCATCCACCCTCATCGGATCATTTCACTGCAAGTGAGACCTTTAAAATAGCCCATCAGATATTGGATGCAGAGTCCGGTTAGCCTGTGTCAAAGGCGGCTATTGTATAGCGTCAAGGGTAAACGATGAAAATCGAGCTTTAACATTATTGAACGTTTGTAACATTATCCCAGATTGCTAATCAACGCCGAACAAAGACAGTATTTGATGCATAAAATGAATGTAAAATGAGCCGTCCCGCGAAAAAAAACCAACATTATGGCATCTGCGCAGACTGATCCGGTCGACACATTTCGTTTCAGGGGGATAGAGGTATAGGGTAATGATTCCTGAAACAAAAAATCCACAGGAGGTGAAACGTGTCTGTCCGGGTTAGTCTGCGCGGCATGCTTAGGCGGATCATGGTCGACACTTTACGCAGAATCAACAATGTTGGTTTTCTCGCGAGACGGCTCAAATGACTGTGATTACCCCCACCCAGTACCCGTTATGCCCATGTTTAACCCTCTCCGATATGTAGACGCTTTCTGACGTCCTTGCAGCAGACGACTTTTGAAAACTATGTGAACAAAGGAGAAATTGATCATGATGAGCAATATATCCTTTTGTCACAATGTTTTCAATTTAAATCAATAGTTAAACGTTTTTATTCGACATTTGTGCGAAGATGTTAGCAAAGTCGTCTGCTGCCAAATTGGTCTACGTGTGAAGTTATATCACGGCAACATGCCAGTACTAATGGTCCCTTTAGCCTGACACCAGGGAGCCAGTCGTAAAGTTATCCCCATAACCCCGAGTGTCAACGAGGGAATGTCATTACTACCGTTTCCGAGGTTAATGGTATGACCTTACTGGCGCTCGAATCCAAAACCTCTCGAACCCGAGGCGGGCGCTACACCACCAAGGCGGTAAAAATGCTGTTTGTAAATGTAACAATGTTAACCTAATATCGCAAAAGAATATGTGAGCTTAATTCCTTACAATTGTAACTATACCGTATAACAGTGACTAGTTACACCTTTTAATCATAACGCGATTAAGACAACAATCGTTACAGACTAATTGTATATGCAAACTTTGACAGGGACCAATCATAACGTTAGCTTTGTCACCTGTCGCTGTATGAAATATTCAAATATTCATAATGAGTTGAAAAAAACCCACAGGAAGAATAATTATTTCGTGCATTTGCGGAATTTTAACGATCTCTAACTGACAGAAATTATCGACAAATCACGTTCAGTCGAAAATCAAATTAGAAAATGTGCGTGGTGAATGAGGAACAAGTTGAATTTGTGTGAATAGTGTAGATCCAGATAAGCCTGTGTATCCACGCAGTCTGATCGATCAAGATCTGCACGGTTGATCTATAGTTTGTATCACTGTTTTTGAAAGACGTCTAATGCAGATTTGTTGTAGCGAGGTCAAATAAAGCGTTAATCGCTGTCAGATTGTAACTGGTTGCAATATTATAGAAGAAATGGTACCACGCTCCGGATCATACGTGTTTGCAGTTGTAAACGTATTTCAACGCAGTTGCAGCAGACACCAGTATGTTCAACTCTCTTCAAGCTCATTTGTTCATGACGTTAAATAACTAAATGTATTATCATATATAGGGTATAGCAGTATGTGTATATTTGTTCATGACGTTAAATAACTACATGTATTATCATATATATATAGGGTATAGCATTATGTGTATATTTGTTCATGACGTTAAATAACTACATGTATTATCATATATAGGCTATAGCATTATGTGTATATTTGTTCATGACGTTATATAACTACATGTATTATCATATATAGGCTATATCATTATGTGTATATTTGTTCATGACGTTAAATAACTAAATGTATTATCATATATAGGGTATAGCATTATGTATATATTTGTTCATGACGTTATATAACTACATGTATTATCATATATAGGGTATAGCAGTATGTGTATACTTGTTCATGACGTTAAATAACTACATGTATTATCATATATAGGGTATAGCATTATGTGTATATTTGTTCATGACGTTAAATAACTACACGTATTATCATATATAGGGTATAGCATTATGTGTATATTCGACTTTTACTGTACGAAGTCAAAGCTTCAATGCATTTGTGCACAGTGTATGTCCAGACCAACATGCAAGTCAGTGTACGCTCTGTGAAACAGTTAGGTAGCGCACGGTTTTCAATAAATAAATCAAATTGCAGCTACTATAAAGTACATGTAGCTGTAATTTGATTGGTTTATTGGCAACCGTGTTTTAAGTAAGCCATGTTTCTGTGAAACAGTAAGGTATCGCACGGTTTCCCATCAATCAATCAATCAATCAATCAATCAAATTGCAGTTACTATAAAGTACACAAAGCTGTGTTTTGATAAGTGGATTGGCAACCGTGTTTCGAGTAACCCCTGTTTCTGTGAAATAGTAAAGTATCGCGCCGATTCCAATCAATCAATCAATCAACTAACCAACCAATCAACCAATCAATTAATCAATCATCAAATCAATCAAATTGCAGCTACTATAAAGTACATGAAGATGCACTTTGATTGGTGGATTGGCAACCGTGTTTAAAGTCAATCGTGTTTAAGGTATCGCATGGTTTCCAATCAATCAATCAATCAACCAATCAATCAAATTGCAGCTACTATAAAGTACATGAAGATGCACTTTGATTGGTAGTTTGGTAACCGTGTATCGATTAACCCGTGTGAAACAGTTATAGTATATTAGGTAGCGCATGGTTCTAATCAATCAAATTGCAGTTACTATAAAGTGTACTTTGATTGGTGGTTTGGCAGTCGCCTTTCCATTTAACCGTTAGGTAAGATCAAAGCCGCTGATGTAATAATAGTAAAAAGTGAAGAAAAATATTTATTTTATAAAATTAAGTCACGAGAAAACCAACATTATGGCATCTACGTGCCGCGCAGGCTGAACCGGACAGACACCTTTCACCTCCTGTGGATTTTCTGTTTCAGGATACATTACTCTATACCTCTATCCCCCTGAGACGGAATGTATCGGCCCGGATGAGTCTGCGCGTAGAGCGCAGGCTGATTTGGTCGATACATTACGAAGATGCCATAATGTTGGTTTTCTCGCGAGACAGCTCAAATGCTGGTTCCTATGCTGGCAGATAGCAAATGGAAATAGAATATTGCCACACCAAACTAATCTCTGATTGCGGTGTTATTCTATTTATTTTTTTTATCGAGGAACCCGATGACATTTCCATACATGACCGTACATGTTCTTGAACATGGAATTAATAGCGGAATGGTTTTTCCGATATATCGCGTGGAACACGTGTTCTGGATATGTCAAACATGGTCACGTGTCATTAGCCGCAATCGCGTTGGTAACAATTAATATTGAATAGGGTTGCAGGCTATTTAGATAGGAGTCAGTTTTCGCTGATTATTTATCCAGGTGACGAATTCTATTTAGATTTGCGGTGCAATTTAGTATAGTCCTGTTGAGAGAATACAATTGAATCTCGATACTTCGAACATTGGATAACTCGAATATATCGTGTTATTCGGATTATTTCCACGTACGGATCTGTTCGTGAAAATAGTAGTACAGCACTTCTGATTGGTCAAGCGAGCAATCGGAGCATGCGCTGTTTAAGATATTCTTGTTGACTTGCTTTTCACATTAACCACTTAACCCATATAGTAAACCACCAAAAATATGGAATCTCTTTATAAATAAAAGTGATATTATTGGATATGGTTAATTTCTTCTTTTGCTGCAATGCTTTCTGAAAAGTCTTCTGCTGATCGTTATGAGCGAAAATACTAACATTTGCGGTGCGTAAGTTTACTCCCGATGAGAGAATACAATTAACTCGTGCTAACTCGAACATTGGATATCTCGAATATATCGCTTAATTCGAACCATTTTATCATTAACATAATATTCATGAAAACAGAAGTAAAGCACTGCTCAAACATGTCCTACTGTTTATTCAAATGCGATCACGATTAGAAAATAAAGTAGCAAGATTTCATGCAATATCGAACTAAAACATGTTCACGATTAAAATTATGTTAATTGTTTTAAGAGAAAATCTATTCTGTTTTCTGCCTTATGGAGGTTTTACCTCTCACAGGGCACAACACCAGACATGATGCATGTTTCTGGACAGCAAATAGGCATTCTCGGATTGAGATGTTGCATGTCACTCTCTCTATGTTTATATATATTGGTGAGCAACAAAAGCCTACAATGACAGTTTCCCTTTTTATATTGAAGTTTAGTGTAGACCAAATTATTATTTACACAAAGTTATTTCCTGCGGGGTTTTAAAAACAGAAATGCATTGCCTATGACTGATAAGTTTCTGGACTGATAAAAATAGAAGAAAGGTCTTCACGGAATCAAATGTTATATGCCGCAATATCTCCATGTATAAATTAGTTGAGCAGCATAACCCTACAATAATTATTTCCCTTTTACATCGAAGTTCTGTGTCGACCAAATAGATGTTAACAACAGGTGTTTTTAAAATCTATTTGGTCGACACAGAACCTACATTCTAAGGTTTTAAATTATTTAATACAAACATTATTATTCTCCGAGTGCTGTCGTCGTAAAGCGCTCTCCTCTGGTGCGGGAGTCTTGGGTTCGATACCCGGCCGGGTTATACAAAACACTAATGGCTGCCCACATTGGCAAAGACAAATTGCTCTTGATGAGCAACTTCTCGCTTAACTACATATTGATTTCACTTGATGTAATAATAATTACTAATATGAAATCCATGTGTATGTAATAATAATTACTAATATGAAATCCATGTGTATGTAATAATAATTACTAATATGAAATCCATGTGTATGTCCAATTTCTTTTAGAAGAGCAAATTTAACCTATACCCTAATATGTGTAAAAGTGAGACATGGAAACAAAATGACAACTATATAGATCAAGTACCTGACAATGTTAATTTACAATATCCGTGTTATCATTTTACCTTTACTGCGCGTGTGTGTTCCCTTTTATATGTTTGAAAGGACAGGAAGGCCTTCGACTATAAAGGAAATATGTACTGGTTCAAACGACCTTTACATTGAACAATAGAAAAAAAGCATCCGTTTATTGATAAAAAAAGCACTTGAATCGATGAAAAAAGTCCAATTTACCCTTTCCCACATGCAGACGCTTTCTGACGCCTCTGCATCAGCCAATGACTTTTGAAAATATTATGAAATAATGAGAAATTGCTCAATATGAGCTATTTCTTCTTTTACCGCAATGTTTTCAACTCTATTCAATACTTACACTTTTGTTTATTGACCTTCTCCATTATTTTATCTTTATGTTTTCATTTGCGTTTGCTGTAGATCTGCTGTATGTGGGAAAGGGTAAAGTGATTTTATATTTGTATATCCTTAATTCGTTCAAGCCATGATCGCTGTGTAGTGGTTAGAGCTCATTGGCGCTCAGAGTTGTTGGGATATCCATGGATTGTGAGCTCGAATCCCAGCTTGACCAACATTTTTTCCCACGTTTGACAAAAGTCACTGTAACAAGCGTCATTCAGCTTAACAGTATATGTTGAAAAGCAGCTAGTTGCTGGGAAAGTGTCTTGTGTCGAGATATGGTACGACTAGACGAACTGGCCGCCGTGATATGACTGAACAATCGTTAAACACATCCCTTATCAATCAGTGTTGGGAAAGCATTGCAACGCAGTGATGTTACAGCGTCGGGGTAGATAAAACACTGGTAGAACTCGGTGGTAATTTATCCAGCAAACGCCATGATATTGAAAAACTGAAATACGGTTAAAATTGGCCCGTTTAAACAATCATATGAGCGTCCCACGAGAACGCCAACATTGTCGACTCTGCGTTAAGTATCGATCCGGATCAGCCTAAGAATATTCGCGCAGGCTCACCCGGACAAACACTTTTCGCCTCCTGTGAATTTTCTGTTTCAGGAATTATTACTTTATACCTATATCCCCCTAAGACGGAATGTGTCGGCCCGGATTAGCCTGCACGGACTGTACAGGCTGATATGGGTCGATACATTACGCAGATATCATACTGTTGGTTTTCTCGTGGGACGGCTCATTTAAACAATCATATTGACTTGTTCATCGTTTAAAATTAAAAAAAAAACATATGCAAACTAAATTGACCGATTTTAGTGTTTAACTTAATATAATGTATTTGTATGTTTGATTATTCTGAGATAACTGATCGGAATTTGATGTTGGGAAATATCCATTACAGAATTGCAGGAGGTTTCAGGACTAAATGTCAGACTAGTTAAACCAGTCGTAATGTTAGCGGAGTAAATATCATTTGATACATCAAAATCCGTTTCGTCGCCTACTTTTTCATTAGCGGTGATAAATCTGCAAGAATATAAAACGTGTTCCCTCATTTAGAAAGTTAGTATTTGGATATACCCATTTGAAAGAAAATCCTCAAAAAGAGAACGCATTTGAAACATATCAGCACTTACAGTGGGATATGTGTATGCATACCAACAATATGGTATTTGTTCACAGGAGGTCTTTAATTGCAGTGTCGTTTATGCAGAGAATGAGTAATTATGAAACTAAAAAGTGTAGTTGTTATAGACAGGAGATTGCTATACTAAGGTGGTCTTTAGTAGACGTTTGACCGTACATATACAATACCTAGGTGAGTGAAAGTAACGCTTATACAATATAGCATTAACCCTTTTCCCACATACATACACATGTTGATGCAGATGCAGCAGAAAACACTTGTAAACACTGTGGAAAAGGGAATAATACGTGCAAGAAACAAGAAATCCTTTGCTACATATTCATAATACACAGAACAGTTCTCGTATATATTCACCAATAAGACGTCATATTTTCATCAGATAGTGAAGTGCAAATTGATGAAAGATTATTTTAAATTATATGAGCCATTATCATGGAAAGCAATTATAAACTATATTGTTGTAATTATAGAAGAAATTGACGGTACATATTTCTTTTTCAAACCGAAACCATATATTTCTGAAAGCTTTTAAAAGTTGTGTCAAAATTATATTAACAGTCCTATACAATTTATCAATTTTGATTACCCTCCCCCATATATTAAAATATACATTAACCGTCTATACTTTGAAATATTGACGAAAAGTGCAATTTTCTTGTACTGCCGGTATAATGTGATTAAGATTTGGCATCAACAATTGCAAATAAATATCTATTACAGCAGACGACAATTACAGAAAATGTGGATTGCGCTACACTTCCCAGTCTGTTTTTTCGTAAATCTATATACCGCAAACGCAATATAATTATTTTTAATTCGCCACACCAAAGATATCGTACACAGCAATGTCGTAAAAATTCAAGAAAATAAAACACACATAAAGCAATACGATACCCACAGCTAACTAAATATAACATCACCGTTACTCCCTAATGTGCAACCATGAAGTCATTTTACACTGCTGCAACTTCTAAATGTTCGAGTCTAATTTCACTTCTTCGCCCTATCCACAACGTATATACATATGAAAGCCGATTTCCGTTTGTCGTTTGGTCGTCCTGTCCCGTCCGGAATGTCACCAAGTTCGTCGTCGGGAAGTATTTAAATAGTTTCACAAGTCAGCAGCCAACGAGCGGACGACACATGCTTCCAATGTTTTCCATGATCCCTCAACCGTTACGCATCGCGGTTCCACTCAAAGTTTTGTCATGGAGAAAGGGACACTAAGTCACCATATTCGCACACAAAACACGCGCAGTAAATGCATTTATGTTACACTTCTAAAAAGGCTTTTAGTGTTGTCCTAACTAACTCTCATAAAAGCGCTGCACACTTAGATTAGACTATGTTCGTATAGTACCAAACAGTCAAATTAAAGCATTTACAGTTCGGCGAAACATATAGTACCATATCTCCTTGCCGCGGTCCTTCACTAGAATCAAATGGCTGTTCGTAATGCATTAATAATATCCTTATCATCGAGCGTATCGAAAAATGCGTGAAATATTAAACATTGCAACACTACAGAGGGAAAATTATACGGGGTATGTACATTGATTATTCATAGCTAAACCACGATAAACGCTACGCTAGGATGACGTTCGTTGGCTGTTTCTGCTCCTGTCCCCAATGATCTTATTGATTAGCAGTAAAGTGCCATATTAACTGTTTGACTTTTTAACTCAAACTGGGGTTTTATATTTTTAGAATTAACTTGTTATTTTTACCTTACATATCAAGTATTTGGAAGCAAATAAAGGGTTCAGATGTAGTTTTACCTGCTTCTACTAATGCCAATGCTACTTCCCATCCAGAAAGGTGTCCATAACTATAGTTTTTAAACTGGGAAAAGTAACCATATCCCTCCCCTTATAACAAGCTATAGAAATATTTCCAACTCTTCCAAGTCAATTTAACTTTAAAACACAAACCAAGCTTCTTAGTCTTCAGGTTGACAAGTAAATAGCCAGGCCCCAAAACTATATAAAAGTTTAATCTGTACTCAGAAGTTGTGGTCAAGTATCTGATTGGTCAGAAGCAAATTCGTTCTCCAAATTGACCAATCAGAAGCCTTCCTTGGAGCATGGAGTTCATTTCTGAGCATGGAGCACGTTTTCAGAGTTTTATGGTTTCGGTTACAAAAAATATATTTAGGTAGAGAAAACATATCATCTATCCCATGATATCAAAAACAGGCAACGTACCAGTAAAACTTCGTTTCTTTTCATTTCTATAAACATTATAAATACACAGTTTAAATAATATGTATTTCAAAAGTTGGAAATGCTCGGACTTTGATCACGAGCAAGCGTTTGCGCAGGATAACGGACATGCCACGTCGCCAGTTGAAATAGCTACGAGAAAGCTATGTGTAAGTTCGACTTTACAAGAAAATTACACAAAACAGCAAATTTCCTGTAAGATTGCAATAACTTATTATTATTGCATGTTGGCATATCAATTGTTATATTCAAGTGGAAATGCCTTGTAAAGATAGAATGCATGCAACGTTTCAGATAAAAAAAAATCAATGTAGAAAAAGTTCGCAGAAAATATCCAAGGACATTGAAAGACAATGCCCCCAGCAAAGTTAATCTGAAATTAGCCATATTGTCATATTGAATACAAACATAACCAATTTTTACGCTGTTTGAACATTGAATCCGACTTTGTATGGGTTCCATAAGAGAAACAAACGGAAAGAACAAAGCAGCTTGTAGTTCTCAACGGTTTGTAGGTTTGATCGATCCTGCTGTTTGATCCACGGCATTCATATACGGCGCATTCCGTAAACGCCATTAGTGAAGTCACTGGTGGACCAGTCTTCACCACTGTCCTCACGCATTGCGTATAAACCCTTTCCATCATACGACAATTCTGCAGCAGACGACTTTGAACATATGTTGTCAAAAATTGAAAAATCTCTTTAATTGAATGGATAACCTATGACTAAAAGTGGAAAACATTGTGGCAAAAGGAGAATTTGCTTGTTTTGTCACTATGTTTTCAATAAGCCGTCTGCTGCAGAGGCGTCAAATAGCGTCTATATGTGGGAAAGGGTTAATAATCAGGTTAACATCTTACAATTTGCAATTCGAAAGTATCACTTTAATTATTTGGGAAATAAGTTTTGAAAAATGATTACTTAAATTATTTTGGGGAAACATCATTGTTAGAAAAAGATCACTGATCACTCTTTGTCAATGTTGTTTTCAAAATTCGTCTACTGTTAGCCTGCATGCGTCGACATTCGTCTGTGACCCGGCTATAGGTTAATTAAACAAACACAAATTCAGTTCTGCAACAAAAACTTGAAGGCAACATATCTGATATAAACACTCCTAATATGTAGATACATGTTTGATGTCAATAAGCATGTACGTGACTTAAAACGGAGTAAAGTCAAATCGTGTTTATTTAAATCTAGCTATTCCATTGAAGACGTATTTTGACGCTTATACAGCAGACGACTTTTGTCTTTACGTATTAAAACTTACTCAATAGTAGAACTATTATTGTTTTAAATATTCCATATTGCATAGATTAGATCTTGCTATATAGTTTATTCTGCGTGACAATGATACATATATCTAAATGCAAGTTTATAAATGGGATTAGATCTTACTATATAGTTTATTCTGCGTGACAATGATACATATATCTAAATGCAAGTTTATAAATGGGATTAGATATTGCTATATAGTTTATTCTGCGTGACAAGGATACATATATCTAAATGCAAATTTATAAATGGGATTAGATCTTGCTATATAGTTTATTCTGCGTGGCAATGATACATATATCCAAATGCAAGTTTATAAATGGGATTAGATCTTGCTATATAGTTTATTCTGCGTGGCAATGATACATATATCCAAATTCAAGTTTATAAATGGGATTAGATCTTGCTATATAGTTTATTCTGCGTGGCAAGGATACATATATCCAAATGCAAGTTTAGAAATGGGACTAGATCTGCTCGTTCCGGCGGTTCATTTAACACTATGTCTGGCCTTGAATTCAGACGTTCTGGCACCTTTTTAGGCATCTAGATATGGTCCGCTATCGAAAAGATGCAGTTTAAGTGTGAACTCGCGCAAACAAGGACCACCCGTTAAAGCTGCCCGCAGTTGCATTCGATGGTTCATCTCTGATATGAAGAGAATGCACTTTCGATCTACTTGATCCGGCGGTTTTTTTAACACCAAGTTTGGTCTGGAATTCCGACGTTCTGGCATTTTTCCGGACGTGCCAAAAGTGTCGTCAAAAGCGCAAGCGGGCCAGAAATACGTGTTAAATCACATTCAAAAATCCCATTGGCCGGCACGTAAGAAACGCTGCCAACAGTTGCATTCGATTGTTGGTCTTGATATGAAGGGTATGCACTTTCGATCTACTCGTTCCGGTGGTTCTTTTAATACCACGTTTGGCCTGAAATTCCGACGTTCTGGGACTTTTCCAGACGTGCCAAAAGTGTCGTCAATAGCGCAGGATGGCATTTGTTCGTTTTCGATAGCGGACACTTTGGGCACGTATGGAAAAGTGCCAGAACGTACGAATTCGATTCCAACCTTGGTGTCAAAAGAAACACCGAAACGAGTAGATCGAAGGTGCATACTCTTCATATCTTTCTAGATCATCGCATATGACTGATGGCAGCGTTTCCTACGTAAAGGCAGTTGGTTTTATGCTCCACAAACTAGTTTGTCCGTCCGTACTTGTGGGGTGCGGGTTTCTATTGAAACCCCACCCACCACCTTATAAAGACACTTAGATAAGTAGATTTTTTGTTTCTTTTATAACGAGTATCTTATTTGCATATTAATGTTATTCATT
>JAUELF010236754.1:0-12979 GCA_031471495.1 Clinocardium nuttallii
CGTTCTACATGTAGCTATACATTATTGAATCAATCAGACAAGTTCTACATGTAGCCTTATATTGAATCAATCAGACAAGTTCTACATGTAGCCTTATATTGAATCAATCAGACCAGCTCTACATGTAGCCTTATATTGAATCAATGAGACAAGTTCTATATGTAGCCCTATATTGAATCAGTCAGACAAGTTCTACATGTAGCCTTATATTGAATCAATCAGACAAGTTCTACATGCAGCTATACATTGAATCAATGAGACAGGTTCTACATGTAGCTATACATTGAATCAATCAGACAAGTTCTACATGTAGCTATACATTGAATCAATCAGACAAGTTCTACATGTAGCTATATATTGAATCAATCAGACAAGTTCTACATGTAGCTATACATCGAATCAGTCAGACAAGTTCTACATGTAGCTATACATTGAATCAATCAATCAAAGTTTATATCTGGGGGCGAGAAATACCTTCACTGAAAACAAAAGCATAATGAATTACTATACTTTTTACACGTTTTCAACAATGCCTCTTTTTCAGTGTGATTTTAAGATGTATTGCATTCAATAATTCATTATAATTGATGTGTAGATCATTTAAATTTAACATTTTGATTTATTGAATTTGTTTTATAGACACAGTGGAAATATTCAACATATGTCTCTCGCTACAAGAACAAGAAACAATATACATATATGAGAGTTTAATTATTATATACAGTTGAAAACTGATACTGTTTTCAAAAGTCGGTTGCTGTAGATGCGTCAGACAGGGTATATATATATATATATATATGGGTAAAGGATACACCGTCACTTTTTATTCGTAAAGAACGACTGGCATATACTCGAAAAAATGTATTGATCAAATACCATACTATTTAATGATATATGTTAAACATGATTATATTTTGACACATATAATGTGTCTAATCATAATTGTTGCTATGTTTAAATTAATTTGAAGCTCGTGTCTTGCTTGTGTAAATGGGTACAAGCATGTATATATGTATGTATTTGGGTACATATAAACAAACGTGTATATATATATATGCAATTAATAGCTCAAATTGAAATGACAATGTACATAATACTCAAGAGCAAATGTATATACCAAAGTTTTCGTGCATTATTTTGTATATTTCATTGTTGTATGCTATACTTACCACATGTGTTTATGACTTTCTGAAAACTTTGAAATTTTGACCAACTGAAAGTACTCGTATATTGAATAACCCTATACCCGTGGTCAGTATGTCTGTGTTTTGGTATACGGTAACCATCACGTGACCACTTACACCCGAAAGTCAAATGGAGTTTATGAATCAACCGGAAACAAACTTGGCCAAACTTCAGACTATCGGAATTTCTCGCGATAGTTCACAAACATCGTTTCAAATGAACGAAGATAAATGTAAACGAGAGTCGTCTATCGTAGATTCAGATCATCAAGTACATGTGGTGAGGCTTGATATGGCTCATTGCTCATCGGTATCGAGAGTGATTGATTACAGTTGTACGATTGATTGATTGATTGATTGATTGATTGATTGTAAGATTGATTGATTGATTGATTTATTGGTTGATTGATTGATTGATTGATTGATTGATTGATTGATTGTAAGATTGATTGATTGATCGATTGTAATATTGATTGATTGATAGATTGATTGTAATATTGATTGCTTGATTGTAATATTGATTGATTGATTGTAAGATTGATTGATTGTAAGATTGATTGATTGTAATATTGATTGTAAGATTGATTGATTGTAAGATTGATTGATTGATTGTAAGATTGATTGATTGATTGTAAGATTGATTGATTGGTTGTTTGATTGATGCTTTACGCCGCTTTCAACACTATCATGGCGTTTCCTGGGTAAGTTACTCTGGTCCATTTATCCTGACACTGGCAAGTCAGTCGTTATGTTAACCAGGCAGCCCTGAGCGCCAAGGAGGGCAGCTATCACTACCACTTTCGATACGACCCGGCCGCGGATCGAACCCCAGACCTCTGGCACCAGTGGCGAAAGCTCTACCATTACACCACCGAGGCGGTGAGCGAATACTTTACAATAACATTTAACTCTTTCAGCGCAATTTGTCAAACAAAATAGATTCAGGAGCAATCACCAGCAATCATCATTGTTGGCCTTTTAACCGTCAAAATTTTTTCAAAAATTCTTCTACCATGACATTTTAAGCCGACCGAATTTAAACATGGAAGCGTTCAATTTAAACAATTCGGCGCTGAAATAGTTAAACTAGATAAGTATGAACTTAATGTTATATCGTAGACCTGAAATACATGAATTAGTGAAAAGGTAAGTCATTTCGTTAAGGATGAATATTAATTACACCTCTTATGAAATTTGTCAGGGTGAGCTGACCCCATCTTATTTATGCGTCCAATGAAATGTTGCAATCAATATAAATCGTTAGTACCGTCTACTTATGCGTGCATTATGTTGATGAAGGAACAATCTACTCCAACTGAAAAAGGGAACCAGTAAAGTTGACGCAAATTGCGTGTCCCGAGTATGTTTAACCATTCCCAACATGCACACGACTTTTAATAACATTGGAACCGTCCCGCGAGAAACCATCACTATGGCCTCTGCGTTTTGTATCGACCCGGATCAGGCTGCGCAGTCCGTACAAACTGATCCGGGCCGACACATTTCCGTCTCATGGGGATAGAGGTATGTAGTAATGATTCCTGAAACGGAAATCCACAGGAGGCGAAACGTGTCTATTCGGGTAAGCCTGCACGGCATGCTTAGGCTGATCTAGTTCGACTGGCTACCTTTCAACACAGTCTCTTTCGCCAATTGGTGGAAAGGCTTTAAAGCCTCCTATTTCATGGAAGCCGAATGACAATGAACTTTTTTGTCAATCATCGGAAAGAATGAATGACCGAGCCTGGGTTTCGAACTCACGACATAAGGATCGATAGTCATTGTCGTTACAACATGAGCTTTCGGTGCGCTACAACGAAACACCAGAGATGATGTGACAACGTGAATAAGTATTGGTTGCCCTCCTTTGCGCTCAGAGTTGCGGGGTTGGCATTGCGACTGACTGGCTGCATGGTGTGTCAGAATAAATGGACCAGTAGTACTGATTACTTACCCAGGAAACGCTGTGATATAAACTGAAAATGTGTAATATGTTGAAAGCGGCTTAAAACACCAAACAATCAATCAAATGCAGCTTCAGACGGCGCATTTGTGCAGGACGCTACTGGAATGGAAATGAACATGAATACGTAATAATTAATGTGACAAGTCTCGTAACACTGGAATGATAGACGCGATACGTATGCGATATTAATACTTCTCCGGGGCTTCATTGCAGATACTTGCATCACATTACTTTTAAGACAGCTTATTAATTTACGTTCATGCTTAACATTTTTCTAAAAAAAGCCCCAAGGCTGTCAATACTGTTATCTGTATAGAATACACCATGTTAACAAATGCTCTCAAATGCTTTTACATGCTGACACATTGCATGGCACTGTAAAGAAAGCATGTAAGATACGTTCATGGCACTGTAAAGAAAGCATGTAAGATACGTTCATGGCACTGTAAAGAAAGCATGTAAGATACGTTCATGGTAAGCATTTCTGGCAAAAAAACACACACAAAATAAATAAACCACGCTACGCTGTCGACATTTATTATAATTATGCTCTAGAATACATAATTGCAATGAATGCTCACAAATGCTCGCGATCAGTAGCAATATTCCAAGTTGTTGAGTTCTTCTTTTGTTCAATGAGACCGTTTTACGAATGAGACTCAATACTACTGTTTAAGAGTAAAAGGTTGCACATTTTATATAAATACCTACACTTAACTCCCGGGATGCAATAACAGCACACACGCGCACTTGATGTAATTAGGCATAATCCCGTATTTGACAGATAATATCTCTATTATTTAACTATCAAACCCTATAGTGTGGTTTCTCAGGATAATTGTCGCGCATTTTGAAATCGTTCAATGATAACTGCAGTGAACCATTTAGCACTGGACTTGTCCAGCAGTCAATTACAGGAACATCATGATGCAATAAGCCGTCCCGCGAGATAACTTCTGTGAACTGTATCGACCCGGACCAGCCTAAGCATGCCGCGCACAGACAGACACTTTTCGCCTTTTTTGGATTTTCTGTTTGAGGAATCATTACTCTTTACCTCTACCCCCCTGAGACAAAATATGTCGACAATGATTAGCCTGCGTGAATTGCGCAGGCTTATCCGGATCGATATATCCCGCATAGTCCATAATGTTGGTTTTCTCGTGAGACGTCTCAAATGTTAAATTAGACAGCCATCACGGTTTAGAATATGATGCGCCGGCTGACCTGGCGCTACACGTGTGAAACATGCGTCACGAAATCGAAGCTAGTCGTCAAAGGTATAACATAGAAATATTTAATGTGCATTGCCATTTATCATTTGAGTAGCGAACACTGTAGACCATGATTAGACTTCGCAAACTCAAAGGCTGGTCTTGGTGCAACAGCGTTTCCTAGATAAGTTATCTTCCAGTATTTCTTGTCCGTCAGCCGTAAAGCCAACAGTTCTGGACTCCAAGGAGGGAGAGTCGTTGCTATCGTTTATTCAAGTCAAATAATTAGTATAACCCGACAGGGGATCGAACCATCGACCTCTCGGAACAGAAAGGCCACTCTAGCTACCTTTACCACATCGCCGCGGTCAACAAAAGAGTCCGCAATAATAGGCAGGAGGAATAAGCAGGTGGAAATAGATTAATGAATTCATGCATTTTCTCTGATATTCGAAAACTGTCACAGTTTCCGTTCATGAAAAGAGATCAATTTTGACAATCAAACTGGTGACGCCTGTTTAATATCACAATTAAAAAAGATTAAATCCACGCATTTTAACACGATTTGTTACATTAACATTTTAATTGTAAATTTAATTTAGGATATAAATCGCACACAGCATTGGCCATGGCGCCAGCAACGCGTAAATGTAATAAATTATTCGAAAACAATGACATTCGTCTTGTAAAGTAAGTTATCCTTTAACAGCGTTTCACGTTTAATAGAGTATAGTTGTTGCAGCTTTGAAAAAAGGACCATTTTTTGCGACACCTCATACAACAAACCCAGCCTTCAGTATTTTGAGATCAGTGTAGAATCCAGATCGAATTGCTTGTTTTACAGCGGTTATGCTTTATATATCATCTAGTTGATAGAATTTTGAGAAAAATACCATTTCTTTTAAAAAGATAAACATCAGCCGTCCCATGAGAAAACAAACATGATTGATAGCCTCTGCGTAATGTATCGACCCAGATCAGCCTGCGCAGTCCGCGCAGACTGATCCGGGCCGACACATACCGTCTCAGGCGGATAGAGGTAAAGAGTAATGCATCATGAAACAGAAAATCCACAGGAGGCGAAAAGTGTCTATCCGAGTAAGCCTGCATGCGTGGCATGCTTAGACTGATCCGGGTCGATACTGTTCACAGAGTCCACAATGTTGGTTTTCTCGTTGAACGGCTCATGCTATATATGAACCTTTGCTCTAGGGAAAACAAACCATTATGTCAGACGCAAAAGCTAAAAAAAATGCAACCTGATCAGTGTCTACACTGTTTGCCAGAAGCGTCTTGAAAGCTAATTTAACTGCTAAACTGGTGATAACTTCTGATTAGGATCAGACTGTGTGAGTTGTACTGTGTACTCAAATTACCCTCTTTTTCATAGTACGCTTCTCTCGTATTGATTATCCTTGTAATAACTATTTTCCCCATGTAGACGCTTTTTTACGCTTCTAAAGCGGACAACGTTTGAAAACATTGTGGCAAAAGGAGAAATGGCTCATTATGAGCCATTTCTCGTTTTCCCTCAATGTTTTCAACTATATTTTTCATTATTATACCTTAATTTATCGGGATTATCTACAGCGTTGCCTTTATGTTTTTGTTTTTTTACAAAGTTGCCCGCTTTAGACTGTTTGTAAGTGGGAAAGGGTTGAAGTGTAATAATGTGATAAAAATACAGATTGCTGCTTTCGATAAAGTCATTCAGGAAATTTGACTTTAAATATTGTTTTTCTCGGATTAATTTAATTACAAATGTTATAGTACTTTGTGCAAACAAAATGATTTGCTTTTGCTCGACTGCAGTGTAATAGAGTTCTGACGAAATCTAACAGTCAACAGAGTGTATTTGCTCGGCAAATATGTACATTTGTTCGAAGATTTGAACTCTAAGCTTTTTATAATGTAATTTTTAAACTGTTTTTCAATATTGTCCAAAACAATGTATGATATTTCTGAAGAAAAATTAATAAGAAATAGTAGGCCATTTTAGTTTAAACAATGTCTTATCTTTTGTACAATTACATTATGATATAATAAAATCGGACTTTTCCATTAAAATGCTTTGTAAACAGTGAGACTTAACATATGGAAAATCTCTATAGAACTAAGATTAAATGTTAGTTAGTAAAGGAAATTCGCCTCACTCGTTTCAAACGCCGTCTGCTGTAGTTGTGTCATATTTCCTATACATTCAAACCTGTGATAAAGACCACATTTTTGAGCTATTCCCTGTCTATAGCAACCCCACTTTTAATTTCCAAATTTCTCATTTTCTTCATAAACGACCATTTACATGTAATTAAATATCACCTGTGATCAAAGACCAGAGTGTTCACTTCCCATGGATGGTCTTTAAATACAGGTTTGAATGTGTATGAAAATAATATAAAACTTTTTAACGATGCTCTGCTAAAACCAACATTGACGTCCACGATATTGGCGTGTTAACCCTTACCCTCGTATAGACTGTCTCTAACGCCTCTGCACCAGACGGCCTTTTGATACTATAGTGACAAAAGAACTTAGAAATTGCTCAAAACGAGCAATATCTCCTTTTGCCACAATGTTTTCCACTTTTTGTCATAGGGTATTCATTCAATTTAAGAGATTTTCTATTTATTGACAAAATATGTTTAAAGTCGTCTGCTGCAGAATTGTCGTATGAGGGAAAGGGTTAAAATATTTGCATACGAATCTGTGCAGCAAAGGATCGAAATGGATATTGCTTTACAGAGGTTTCTTGGGAGCCTTATATGGCATATAGCCAAACAATACCGAGCCAGATGAGACAGCTAGGCTGTGCTGGCTGATCTGGTACTGCACAGATCGCAAATGCCGTTATAATGCTTGTTCGTAGAGCGTAGCTCTTGAGTATCTCATGATACCCGGCACAGCAGCGCGTTCAGTGAAATTGTATGCTTGCTAGCGGTCGGCAATTTTAAAATACATGTAGCAGATACCCTGGTTCGAACCGTAATAACAAGCCGTGAGCTATCATACTGTGTCACTTTACGCAAGACATGCGCAACTACACATCGGCAAAACTCAACTCAAGTTTATTAAAATACCGTAAACAGACGAGATCAATCGGGTCCCACTCGACAACTTTCCGAAATAAATCGGAATTACCGGTTGTGTCCGAGAATTCCGATTGTGCAAGAAATTTGAAAAAAAAAGTTATGTCATTGCGGACTTAAAACTAGCGGAATGATGATTATCTTTATCTGTGTATTTCGAATGCAGCCAACGTCCGGAGGTGGGTGGGGTCCAAATGACTTTGTAATTGTTTGCGAGAGTTCAAACAGCCGGTTTTCCGGACCCTAATTTCGTATTTATCTAGGACTGTCAACGCCTTATCGAAAAAGGGGGTCCCATGTTTGCAATTGGCAAAGAGAGTGTGTAACACTAGATAAGAGTCGTAATTTATATATGTTTAAACATTATTAGTTTTCATCTCCGAACCCTATGTTGGTGGTACTCAAAATAATCGTCCCAGTGAGTACCATCGATTTAGGGTTCTAATAAGTGATATGAGATATGGACATATACAATAGTATATTAAGTAATTAGGCCACCGGCCCATAAAACAACATATAAATCAAATAATATATGTGTGATATGCCTAGACACATTCTAATCATCAGTTGTGTGGATGATTATAAATAGCTTTAGCCTCCTTTCCAACTAATAACAAACTAAAGCAATTGACGTAGAGAATATCTTTGAGAAAATATAATATTGTTCAAAGGAATCTATATGCATAGTATGCGTCGAACTGCGTTTTAATGTGGACATAAAACCTGAAAGACAAAACAGCCAGACATTTCCGAGTAAAAGGGCCGATCGATGACTGGAATGAGAAATCAACCCGTCCGTCCGTCCGTTCCGGAATAGGCACACGATGGCAGTGTGTGAACAGTCTGATCTAAATCTACATTGTTAATATATTACTGTCACAAGCTTGTTCGAAGCTTCTATCTTTCTATATTTCAACTGTTAATATAATGCAAATGTTAGGCCTCCGGCCCATACACATGTTACATCATAAGCACATAGCATGTGAAGTAAGAACATTATTTACTGGCATACTTCTGATACAGACATTTAAAGTAAAACTCGGATATCCATTATATTATATACTACTTAAGGTTAATATTATATACTACTAAAGGTTAAAGGTTAAGGATATGGCTAATGTTTAACGATTATTGGAAAGACTAAGATCATGTTAATGTGCGGACCCAGCTGAACATACACCGTTCAGAAACGTCAAACGTGTACATTTTCCCGTGGACCCACTCATTTCAAGGTCTCTAACCAAATACTCATGGATACACCCTACACATCCTAAAACTCACTCTTGACTGTCCTCTATTTAAGCAGCGGAACGTTAGAATGGATGCTAATGTTTTGTCTTTTTGAAACTTTTGACGTGTTTATTTATATAATCAGACAGCGTGACTAGCAGAAGTCGGTTACACACACATTAACAATGATATAGTAGTTATTGTTGTTATCGTTTCGTAAGGTACGGTTGCTGTTATCTTACTTTGACTACGGAAAAAAGGGTATTTATTTATATTCTTATAAACGTAAACTGACGCATTTCAGAAGTGTCGAACGACAAACTCCGAGGTATAACCGCATCAATGTTCAAAGAGACCGACATTACAATGTTATTGTTTTCGTGAATTTAATCAGTCTTAATGAAGTTTTGTTTTCTTCTTTTCCTATTTACTTTTCCCAAACCCTCGCTCATGCAGCCCGTTATTGCAGAACAGAACAGAACATGAGTTTATAACTTTGGATTTAAACCACCTATCTTCAGGGTCTTTATAATAAAAGATAATCTATATATCATTGCAAATTATATACAAACATTATATATAGAGAGATACTTATACTTATACACAACAACTGATAGTAATGTTGATATTGATCAAATCAATAAATATACATACGTTGAAAGCGCTAGAGAGCATAATCAAATATTTAATGTATATACACGGTATTTAAGAGAGCATTTAATAAAACAGATCAGATCGTGTACTTGTCAGTAAAACATAGCAATTCACAGAGTGTTTGTTCACCAGTTTTATCAATGAAATATTAATTACATGTAGTGAGCAAGAAGTGTTCAGAGATTGTCCTCGCGTATTCTGATCTAAGTGAACTTTGAAGCAAATGTAACCGAAACAATTGTGGTACAAGAAGAAGTTGTCAATTTCTATTCTATGTTATATATTATGAATTTTGTTAACTTACATCTTTGTACTTCTCTGTAAACTTTATACTTGTATACATATGCTACACCTTACGAATATTATAACATGTTCATATACTGTGTTTGGCTATACATGTACTTATGCTTATGTATGCCAATACAGTTATTGTATTATAATGTATTGTAATTGAAAACAAAACAATCTCTTTTTTGAAATAGAAAATAGATTTTTCAACATCATCAACTATAAGCAATACCTCCGTTTTTTCCATAATAATAAAAGTATTGTATTGTATTGTATTGTAATTTTAATAAAAAATCTCCTTTTTCAAATAGAATTTTCAACATTATCAGTTAAAAGCAATACCTCCCTTTTTCCCATAATGTTTTTTACAAGTTGTCAGCTGCACATGCGTCAAAATGTATCTGAATGTGTTATAAGATTAAGCGTGTGTCATGGAAAACCCCGGATATTTCGAAAGTAAGGTCAAAGTTTCACAAATCTGTCATCAACTGCGAATACATTTTTATTATATGCACGTGGGTTTTCATCTCTCAAAGTTTCTTAATTATTAATTTCAACCGGCATCCTTTTTCACTTCACCATGATAGAATAATAATTTAAAAACGAGCACCATATATTTCAATTAAGGGTGAAATTACACTGATTATTTATCGCAACGTTTTGTATCTCAAAATCATGTAACTCCTCGGATTTTATCCTTGTCACTTCATAAAGATTAATGGCGTATGGAAGAGACACTCTTCTATATTCATTAGTCAAGCCATGGGTTCCATTCCTTTCCGTAATTCATATTTTAGGAAATATGGAATACAAATTAATAATTATAACACCCCTCTTCATGATGTAATCTGTGTATTGACGATAATACTCAGAGAGTAAATTATCTATAGCAATCGTGACCAGCGTCAGGCGTCTTCCACCGATAGGCTAAATCGTAAATGTCAATCAATCAAGAAATCAGTATTTCTAAGGAAAATGCTGTAATGTCTATATAATCCATGTGCAGTCAATAAGGAATTTGATGAGAATACACGAGCTCATCCAAGTTTTAACTGAACTGAGATGCAGTAAACTCCTAAATTAAATATGTTTTCATACAATGTGCTTAAACGCTCAAGACGTATACGTCACTCAAACAGCCTATTTTCTAATTCTAAAGAAAAATGCGTTTAGGTCTATATAACCCATAGACGGTCATCGAGGACTTTGATAAGAGTGCACGAGCTCATCCAAGTTTTAACTGAACTGAGATGAAATACATTCCCAAATCATCAGACGAGGCTATTTTTTCATACAATGAGCTTAAACGCTTAAGATCAAATATTAGACATGTCTTAAATCTTTCACTGCCAAATTTCACAAAGCTGACTCTTTTTCCGTGTAGATAATTGGACCACTCCATCTTTCGTCCAACAGGAAAGTTGTTAATGTCTTTTAGTGGCAAATAATGCAGATTCTAAGAGAGTCTCACCTGAACCTGCATTGTTTGTAAACGCCTTTGATTGCCTTTAGGGTTATGGTTTGAACGGCCGGTACTGCGGCGCACATTCTCCCGGCCAGCAGCGGAGTGCTCGCTTGAATTCAGGCCCAACTCTTCCCTGTGTAGGCGGGTTTGATCGGCCGGGACCGCGGCGCACATTCTCCCGACCATCAGTGGAGTGCTCGCTGTGTAGACGTGAATTCGCTTAGCATATTTCGACGACATATTATTTGATAAAGGATAACTTGTTCATATTTGATATTTCCATATTTTGCACTGAATTCGCCTGCTTCCAAATATGTTGTATGTGTTCGAAAGGGTTAAATGTATGAATATAGCAGGATTGGCGTTAAAAAGATCTCTCGTGAACAAGTTGCGAATATTAATTTCTGTTCGTGTTGCGTTCCGCTCTATTCTAAACGGTGCCTGAAAGATTAGTCTACCCATAAGCAACTTAAAATCTACTAATTGAAAAGTATTATTGCAGACGGAAAAGTGTTTGAATAGACATAAAACAGTGGGACGGGTCGTAAATTTTGACCCTCGGATTTATTATAAATCAGCACGGATTTAAATGTACATAAACATAAAGAAAAGTATTAGTTGATTGCCAAAATATATACTATCGCTCTTAACGCTTCCGTGACAGATCTGCATTCGAATATTTTGATAAAACAACATCTTGGAGAAAAAGTAAGAATTGCTTTCAAAGTGAAATTATTCCTCCTGATTCGTAATAATATAAGACGAGAGCGAATTTATGAATTATCATGTAACTGGAAGTATCCGAAGTAAACCTTGTAAGGAATTCATAAATAGGTAGTGAACAACGCACTCTGCTACATGTTTTATATACATTTCCCTTAAATGTTCATTGGCTTCTTTATAGCAATCCCCTAAATCATTTCAAGTGAGTTAACCCTTTCCCACAAACAGATCAGTTAAGTACATGTACATCTGTTGAGTTCATTGCGACACAAATGTCAAATATTTCGTATTATATAAACAAAAGATGTGCCACATTATTTAGATTATGTTCCACGATTGGTCTTTAATTCACAATACAATACAATACAATACAATATAATACAATACAATACAATACAATACAATATAATACAATACAATACAATACAATATAATATAATACAATATAATATAATATAATACATTACATATATTACAATACAATACAATACAATACAATAAATATAATACAATACATTATAATACAATACCATACCATACAATACAATACAATACAATACAAATACACAGAAGTGTCTCATATCAATCATAAATCAACCTACGTATGGGTTGTATGTTAGAAAGGGTATATTACACAAATTGTTTATATGAGGTGCGAAGTTTAATTGTTATGGCGTGCATAATTTTCAGGAACGCTAGTAAATAGTTTTCCTAACCTTTTCCCATATACAAGAAATATATGGAAGAGTAGGCCTACTTTGTAAATATCTTAACAAAAACATGAACACTAAGGATAAGTGGAAGTAAAGTAATCGAAGACATTTGTAAAACATTGTGACAAATGAAGATATTGCTCATTATGATCAATTGCTTAACTTTTGTCCACATTGCTTTCAAAAGTCGTTTCATGCAGAGATGTTAAAACGCGTCCATATGAGGGAAAGGGTTACAATGTGAACGATTCCCATTCGGAATATCTGTGATAAGTAAGTAAGCGAGATAATTGCTCGTTAAGGAGACACGTTAACTAACCATAGAGCTAAACAGAGTTGTGTGAGCCGCATCATGGGAAAATCTGCCATGAATTGCACAAGCTTTATTGAAGTCAATGCAATGCATTCTGGTGATAGAGGTATACACTCATTTCAACACTTACGAAGGTTTTTAAT
>JAUELF010236765.1:0-22593 GCA_031471495.1 Clinocardium nuttallii
AACGTAGTAACGCATGCGCACTGAGAAACGTTGTATGAAAAATACACGGGAGGGAATTTCAACAGCCAAAAATAGTTGCGGAAATTTAGAGTGATATACTGCATTTAGATCACGCTCAAATCATTCTGTGTGCATAGAAGAGAAGTTGTCAATAGTGTTAGAATGATGGATATATCACTTCATTCATTCGTTTGTCAATTCGTACCATCAACCCATATACATACAATTTCTCTTTGAAACTTTTAATCCATCCTTCTCCTAACAAAAATCTTTGCTTGCATATTTTATATAAGTCATTTCTCGTCTGATTTCACCTCTTTCTCATCGATGTTTCCAAATACCATGCATTCTTGTAGATAAAGGTCATTTAGCGCATCCGCATATTCTGATCAGTAACGCAGAATTCATTGTATATTAAGTTTTGAGCCTTAACGTTTTCAAACAACGCACACCTTTTTTCGGAAACGATATATTTGACTTTAAAGTTAACCCAATTCAAAAATAAAACTCATCTGTTGCAATTGTCATTGCTTTACGCTATCGGTATGAATCAGGTCGAAGGATCAAAGTTTGCAAGGTATTTTGTGAAGTGACTCGTGTATGATGTATCTTTGCTCGATTATAAAGGTTTTCCTTTTTCTTTTTTTACTTTGTTTTTACTTTACAATTTATTTGTGAATGATACATGGTTTCAAAATGGCAGATTCGACACTGTTATGAAGCAAATTTGCAGCAGAACATTTTGAAGACTTCGGGGGAAAAACAATTAAGTCATTTTCTAACGATACCATGTATGTTGTCCTTATTTTTTCAGCAGGACTGGAAAATACGTTCCGGAGGTACAGATTGTGTTAATTAAGTTTTGACATACATTATAAAAACATTTTCGATGACACATACACACTCCTTTATCTTGATAAGCTCCAACTGGCATTTTCTGTCAGACATTTATACTTTTTTGATAGCTAATATTTGTATTCGAAAATTTAACTCGAATATTCGGCCAGTTTTCGAATATTCGATTATTCTTCCTTTCCCTAATTTTGTGGAAAGAATAAAAGAAAATATAATATAATTTCAAGCAAGTAAGAAACAAACCTTTTATGCATTTTAGTACAAACAAACATGTAATCTCGAATTTCTCATAGTTTTAGATTTTGAATCGTAGCGTGATTCCGGTTCATCTCACGATCTCCAAACTTTCACGCTGCGCCAGCAGGACTTGTAGATGATAACCTAGGAAACGTGGTAATACGACTGGAATATTGTTGAAGACGACGTTAAACATCATTTAGCCAAGTAAAAGTTATATGGGAATATGAGACCAGCGTTTTACTGCCGCAACAACCCTAAGAACTTAAAGGAGAAGTAGTCGCCAACAGTTTATACCCGATGCAGAATCTATAATCAATTCACCATTAAAATGGTCACATACACGCTCATTCATTACAAAGGTGTGTAAGTACTAAAATTACTCAAACGTCTACACATCTATAGTTCATGTAAATTGAACTGTCACAGGATTTTTTTTAAAACTGTTTAAACATTGTATTACAACACATAATCATGAATACATTACAATAATGAATCGACTGGGCGATTAATTATTTAGCTATTTCAAGAACTCTTCGTTTCAGAGCTTTGATAACTTATTGAGACAAACTTTGCATTTCTATTTGAGTATAGACATATTTACATGAACGTGATTGAACAGAACGCCTTGATGTGAATTCCTCTTATATCGTTGAACATGGTGCAATGAAACAAGAAGATTTCCTCATTCTCAGTATAATTCGAACATTTTGGACAAAACCGCTGATCATAAGAAATATTATTATACCTTCCAGTGTTAGAGTGAATAGACCACTTCTTAGTGAGCATATGTGTCTGACATAGTTTCTGCTAATTCAGTCGATATATAATTATACAAATATAAACAGAAAAATTAATTTATTAAAATGAAGGTTATTAGAACTTTTTGAATCAATATGTAGTTTATGTTTGTAAATGTCAAAGCATCGTAACATGAATACATGCACACATCTGTTTTCATTTGTAGCATCTTGATTAAACACCTTGGTTTCACACAATGAAATCTTAACAAGGTTAACTCACATAGAAATATAGCGTTCAATGATCTATAAATAAAACCACATGACTGTTACAGTTCAATTTTCACGAATAATACGACATATTCATTTCTAGCACAATGCGTTGACAACCGCAATACTTTCAGTCTTACACTCAGGACATTGCTTAAACATCGCAGCACACTCCCTACAATAGAGCATATGATCACATGTCATGAATATTACGCTTCTTGTTTTGCTCGAACAAAATAAACAGGTTGTCCTCTCACGGAAGCGATTGTTCTCTCTCTGTAACATTCTTGCTTCTGTCTCTTTTGGAATAACGAAGTTTTAATTAATTGTTACAACATGCATAGTTGACGATCTGATCATCCAGTATTACATATGCCATTTTGGCTATGATAATACATGACATATTGTACGGGTTATATTTCTACACTTCTTAAAACTACAACCTTAAATTCTGTGTTTCTATTGACAGCATCAACGTGAAAGTGAAAAGGTCTGGTTTCTGGCGTACTATAGTCAATGCGTACGTCTGGCTTGAACCAACAATGGCGACTATTCTGGTTCCTGGTGTTCTATAGTCAATTAGTACCTCTGGCATGAACCAACACATGCGACTAGTTTGATCATATCCTTGTATATATCGCGTTCACATATTAAAAGCGGACAATTACAAGTTTTATATCTAAGTCTACAAATAAAGGCAATGGCTGCCCTCCATGGCGCTCAAGGTTGTTGCTTGGTAAGCATTTTGACTGGGGCATTAATGCCTTGTGATTGCGTCATCATTTCCAAAGGGCGCCGTCACTATTGACGTATAAGTAAACCTATAATGTAATGGTAGGTAGAGGTTATTCTAGACTAACAGAAATCCTCAGATCTCTAGATAAATAGAAGCTACCTAGAATACATGATACACAACATTTCAGATTGAGTAATATTTGGTAATTCTTTGGTTTGAACCCCCCTTTCTTTTCCTATTATCGTCACCAATGTGTGTTGCAAATGCTTCTACTTAATCAAAGTATCTATGTTAAATAATTGTTGTTTTTAATCAAAGTATCTATGTTAAATAATTGTTGTTTTTTATGGGAAGTGGCTTTCAGTATGAACTTATGAAATCTATAAAAGCCGTACTTAACGCTAATCAACACTAATGCTATATAATTGCTTGTACACCTGCCATTGTTATCAAACCCTGTGCCTTTATACGAAACGAACATATTGACACATGCCTTTTGGGCATCAAAAAGATAAAGTCCATCTATATAAGAGCTTTCTTAAATTCTAAATGAAAATATTTAAAGATAATAACAAAAGAAAGACATGTTGTGTAAGCCCCAAAAAGAATAATATAAATCCATCGGGTGTTTTGTTTTTTATGGAACTTTCGTATGGACGGTGCACGGTGCACTTTCTCGCATAGACTGTTTCTCTTTTCCATAATCTTAACATAGATTTCAACATGTAATCTACATGTTTGATTCACCCAAGGAGAACACGACACAATTTTTTCAAATCGGACCAGTACTTTTAGACAAGAAATTCAAAAAAGACTAATATATACGATCACTGACCCTTAACAACCGGTCCCAGGCATTTATAGAGCTTTTACCGTGCTTTAAAAATCGTCTGCTGCAGATTTTCTGTATGTAAGCATGTGCTTCACCACTTACAACCAAAGGGAAACTACCTTGCTTTTACTTCAGCTGTAAGGTACATACTTATGTCCCTTGATGAATTTTGTAATCACTGTTGTCGTTTCGAGTATCAATCTACAAGTGAAGAAGACTGCCATCGATTGTCCCTTAAGACCACGTGATAGCAGCTCTTCTTCTGATTGGTTCCTGCATGTATACAAGAAGGTGCACTTGATCCCTGCAACCCCACCAGAGAAGAATTGTTCCAGGCAGTTAATCGAACAAGTTTATTTCCCTAAATACCATACAATCCATAAATCCTTTTATGTTGGCATAAACTATCATAAATCCATCTTTACCCCCGAATGTCGGTTTTCGCATGTGGTGACCAAACTTTCAGAAAATAAAATACTTTGTCATTCCATTTACACATTTGAAGCTCAACATGCAGACATGTTTTACCGATATCAACAATCAACAGTGTAGTCGCTCAGGTAATACCGAATATTACCGTCACCTACTCAGCAGGTATACCACCTAAATAACGTTAAACCAAAGAATGATTGGCGAGAACTTTGAACAAGAAACACCAGTCATTTCCACACAAAAATATAACCTGTGGAATAAAAGCAAACTGAAACCAGTTGTTCTTTGAAACGATTTCCTGATATTGCCAGTTTGCAAAAGTGCCTGATCCAGCCTTTGACGTATATTTTAGGCGTTGCGTGAATATCCCCCGAGCTCCATTTTTCATCAGTTGTAGGTTGTGTTCTCCGTCTATAGGACTTCCATAGGTTACATGTACACACTAGTTACAACACAAATAGACTACATGTGTCTTTTCGGTTACTCTGTCGGTAGCAATAATTGCTGCCAATCCAGGTGTTGTGAGTTCGATATCTTGAACGGCCAACATTCTGTCCGATGTTTAACAAACTTTTATGCAACAAGCGTCAATTTACCACAATTGAGCTAACAATGTACTAGGAAAAGCCGACTGTTGCTTGGAAAGACTGGTGTTAGGAAGTCTGGAAATACATTGGTAGGCGAAGTTGCCGACGTGATATGACTTAAGAATTGTTGAAAAACGGGGTTAAATCTCAATCTATCAAACAATCAATCTGTTTATTGTACAACGTACATCCAATAACGTTTAACTCTTTCCGACGCCTTTGAAAACCTAGTTACAAAAACTTGCAAACTCTATGATGTGGGTAATCATCTCACTGAGATGATTATTTTAGTCCCCACAAATTAGGGTAAGACGGCCAAATAAGGATTACAGCGGCGAAGAAGATAACGCAGATCAAAAGCTTCTCTTGGTCGAAGTTACATTGCCGAGGCTCGTATGAGTATCAATAATCTTCAACCATAAGCTATCTGAATGTGGTTACATCTAAAAGAACAACTTAATCGACCATTTCAGCAATGATTGTTTTGGTCCCGATAGAACCCGATCCTTTTTTCGTCGATCGGCCGCATTTTGGCGAAATAGTCGGGAACCTGCGAGCAATGTCGATACCTTCGGGGAAGATCTTGCGCGAACGCCCCAGTCCTCCGAAGGTCGGGTACCGAGAATGAATGTGATCGGCTTCTGTTTTTAAGCATGTTGAAAATCAGTAGCCGATCAAACACCGTCGGCCCGTGGTCGTCTTGGCCGTCCGAGGGTTCCCTTATAGTCCCCTTGCCTCGCCCACCCTCTGGAGCTTTCATATAGATAGCCTTTGCCGCTGTCTACCGAGGGTCGTGCGTAGATCTCACCAGTCGCCAGGTATCGCAAGGTGGCGGCCAGCTTCATTCCAGGATCTACCGCCAGCCTGTAGTTGGTGTCCATCTCCTGTATACGTGGACTAATCCGAGCCAGCATCTCATCAAACATCTCTGAGGCATGCGCATTTTGGAAAGCAGCAGAATCACCGACCTTCATGTTTTGCATCAGTGCATCGTAGTGGCCGTAGTGTAGCCTTCTGGCATTACCCAGTAAGGGAGCACACCACAATCTGGAACGTAGTAATACTATTTGTTATCAATACAACAGCAAGGGAGATATTCAAACACAATTATTGTAAATGAAATTAATACAGATTGCAAGAGAATTGCAACCGAAATGTTGAAATGAAACAAAACACACATACACATCCTTTAAAATGTCACAAAGAATTAATTGTTACTAAATACAATAGCATGGCAATTATTTACTAAAAACTATTATAAATAATAATAAATGTACAAAATAATACCAATGCCACAGAATTATAAACCAAATATGAAACAAAAACTGCACACTTTTCTCAGAACAGGTACTGAAACAAAACACAGGGGAACATTTTAAAAACTCACAAAAGCTTGGCCTCCGCATATTTTCTAGTATAATAACATTTTGCTGTGCTATGGCAGAACGAAGTTGTAGAGCTACAACAAGCCCCAGCACTGCTTGTTGGTTTATGACCTTCCCTGGCTGGTCAAAAAGTAATGAAAGGCTTCGATCTGGCTGGATTAATAAAGTCGGACCCCAAGAACACCTATCACCGGCCGATCTAGGCAAATTTGGTCGGCCGAAGACCGTTTACTTTCGGCTTCCTACGGCTCCCTGCGTCAACATACACCTACATTTGGCTACTCTCGCGCGGAGAACGGTGGAAGAACGGCGTACATCGGACGTAAAGCGGCCGAAGGCGTCCTCTCTCGAGCCGGGATCGCCCATTTTCGGCCCCTCTCTCTGCCTCTCTCGGCCAAACAACGCGCGAAGATCGCTCACTTGCGTCCGAGAAGCGGGTCTCTACCGGGCCGTTGCCTTGTACCTGCTGGTACTTGCGCGTACTTTTGCATACTTGTGCCCGGCAACGTGTCGATCGCGCGAGAAACGTCCGTGATTCATCTCCCCACCATGGTCCATTGGTCGGGACTCAATCGGGTCAAGAAAGGAATAACAAGTTGGGTGAAGATCGGATAAACTGTTTGACTAAGTCACTTTGAGAACCGATAATGCCAGGACACCATCCAGTCGGCCGCCGTAGATTTCCCCATAATCCAGTCATATGGGTGAATAGCAACCGTTGAACATTATGAGTGACATCTTAACACTTTCCAACAAACATATACTTCTTTTAGATGAAATGATGGAAAATCTCTATAAATGAAGGAAGAATTATGGGAAAAAATGTAAATATTGTGCCAAAAGGACAGATTGCTCGCTTTTAAAGAACATTAAATGATTTTGTCTTTTTGTCACAATATTTTCAAAAGTGTCTGCAGAGGCATAAGAAGGTGTCTAAATCAGG
The DNA here is from genome assembly GCA_031471495.1 of Clinocardium nuttallii. NCBI lineage: Eukaryota > Metazoa > Mollusca > Bivalvia > Cardiida > Cardiidae > Clinocardium > Clinocardium nuttallii. Next base: position 7,018 of record JAUELF010236765.1, read on the forward strand.
AATAGAGTTAATAATATGAGTTAGAGTTTTGACTGTTTGCTAAAGAATTATTCATGGTATTATTTTATGAAGTTGTCTTCTGCAACATTTTACAAACAAGTAGAGTTTATTTTAATAATCTTATTAATTTATTATTAAAACATCATGTTATTTGAATGTGTACATTCAAAGACATTCTACTCAATACATACATGTGCTATTATAATATCCAAGGTTAATTTAAGATTTAATGTCATTACTGTCATTATTGTCATTTTGCTGTACATACTAAGAATATATTGATGCAGTAACTGTAAGTATTATTGCGAGCCCCCCTGTACTATATGTTTTGAATAACCCTGAGTATGGTTATATTGAATTAAACAAACCAGAGACATATAACAAACAGCACATCTCTGAGTCAAAATATTATATGTATGCTCTTAAAGAAGCAACAGTTCACATCTATTTGTTGATATGAAATAACAATGTTTCATTCCGCCGCTACATTCCGACCATTCTTGTTACAAGTTTCCAGTGTAGTCCACTCGGGTACGAAATCGTATGTCCTGTTAAACAAATTAAAAAAATTGTCATTGTTTGAATTGAAATCACATGGACTATTTAAGATTAATTCAGGGATAAATAGGAAATTACATGTGTCAATTTGATGTTTTTATATTTGATATCAAATGTCTATTTCGAGGCATGTTTAAATCTTTGTCTACAAAAGCAATTTTATTGCATTCATTTAACAAGCCTCATCAAAAGTTTACCTGTAAGTTACTAACATATATACAATACCAAAGTATATATTTTGGAAAAATGTGCATAGCATGAATTTGAAATTACTGCATTTCTTTACTTTGCACTCTGAGTCTGACTCATACATATCTTCGAAAAACGTAATACCGTAGAATCTATTAGTCACATGATGTTGAGAACACACTTCTAATTCTTCTGTCTCATTATGATATGACCACGTAGAAATGCAATCATTTCATAATGCATTATTTACTTTCAGACGATTAGATTACTGCATGTACACGTTTATAAACAAGAGACAACAGGCCATTTCAAAAATACATTTACATACCTTCATCGGTCATAATCAACTACGGGTATTCCAGAGTCAAGTTTCCAAACATCGATTGTGTTTTATCAAATGCACCGATCATGTACATTAACTTCAATTAAACGTGTTTAAATATCAATTCTGTTTTTTTAAATACACAGTTCCAGTTTTATTTTGGCTGTGCACTTTCCAAAACGATGCAATCTTTTAACAGCTGGTGCAATGACAAATTATACCACGGTGAATTACACATACCGTTGTAAGAATAAACTAATTCGACGATCACAGTTTCTCTGCAACTGTGTCCGTCTCTTTTTAAAGTCATCTTAGGACGCACATCTTTTTTTAAATATGCGTTATCATTTAATTATATGCGTGACAAGACACACAAACAAAATAATTCAATTTTGTTTTTTATCTACATTTCAATGCGTGATCAAAACTTTAAATGCCGTATCTAGTGATCAACTCTGAAATAGTGCCCCTGTAGCAGTTTACTCGTTGTGACTTATAAATCGCTACACGTTCATTTGTTGAAATACAATATTTCATTTCATTTCCAATTTCTTTTGTAACTGCAGAACGAGGTTATAAAATCATTTAAAACAGACATGTAATATTGTTTAAAGATCGGCGTATATTTGAAAGGTAAGTGCAAGTAGTTGGAACTACATTCAAGGCGTATGAAACATAAAAAAATAAACCATAAGAAACCAGGGCTGAACATGCGGACTACATATGTTTGGCTACGCGCCAAACAAATTAAACGTTAAACCCAAGAAAGATTGGCGAGGACTTGGCGAAGACTTGGTGTTCCTTGTTCAAAATAAAACTTTTTGGTGTACCTTTTGCTTAACATTGACTCTAACTATAATGTGTCATACAAGCTGAAGTTTCTTATTTTTTACTAAAAACCTTTTTAAATTGCTCTAACAAGATCAATTAAATAAAAGGAAAACTATAGATGCTGAAATATTAACCGATATTGACTTAAGTGTTTACGCCTCTTGTTTTAAGTTAAGTGTGATATTAGCTTTAGAAGGAGAGAGGGAAGTATATTCTCAGTTCAGCAGAAGTATGATAAGAAAATGGATTATATGAACAAAATATGCAAAGTCATTTCAACAAGTTTAAAGATATGTATTATCAAAATTTAACATTTATGAAATTAAAGAAAGAATTCACAAGTATAGTCAACATATAGCAACAATACAATGGCCTGAATGAACAACTGTATTGGGATGATCGTTTTAAGTTCCCCTGAGATTTTTTTCTGAGCGTTGAAAAATCCAGTCTTCATAACAGTAAACCAAACAATTAAACAAGCGTAGCCTGCTGAACTCCGTGAACTAACTTATAAAAAAAGCGTAGCCTAGGAAGTTGGGAAACAGTTATTAAATACAAATTGAATGTGTCTTAAGTTTTGTAATGACGGTAGAAGATCATCTTCGCTAGCCAAGGCTACGTTGTACATTTGCAATCCCATAAGTACCCTTGGCGGACGGCCTCCTTAGAAAATGAAAACCCGGCTCTGTAATTTGGTTAAACACGTCAAAAGTTTGACACGTCCAATGAAACGCCGTGCAACAACACCGCGTTAGTTACAACAATTATGGCCGCCGCTTCCTTAGTAACTGAAAATGAAACCGGGGATTGTTTAGAAAGAGCTTCTAGAGACATCATTAGTATAGGTCTCTGAGATAAGGTTAAGACTTTTAGTTCAGATTTTAATTCATAATGAAATTAATGGTACTTTTTCTTCTATTCACTTTGAATACTATTTTTAAATGTAATTGCTCATGGTAGACACGATAAATAAAGCAGCAATAATTTGACTGTATTTCATGCTTTATCATTATTTTATTGTCAAGGGGCTGTGAGTTGGAACCCCTCCTCGGCCAACATTCTTCCCGACGTTTGACAAAGGTCACTGTGTCAAGTCAATCACCAATGGGCTTATAGTCTATGTGGAAAAGCAGTCAGTTGCTTGGAAATTTTGTTGTGTGGAGAACTGGTGTGAGGAATTAGATAAACTGGCCGCCGTGATATGACTAAAACAATTTTTTGAAAACGGCGTAAATCCCCTCATCAATCTACTTTGGAAACCAAGCTTCGGGCATTTGTGCCAATGAATATCTTGATTAATCTGTGCATAACCATTATTCACCATTCACCATTTAGTTATAAAAAGTCACAGGAAACAGTACTTGTAATCATTTTGATCCTTTAACATGAATGCAATGGCAGGTCTGTATGTACACTTGTAAAAATTACATAAAGGTATGATTGCCTAGAACTGCTCATTTTAAGAATTCCTCCTTTTCCCAAAACATTTCAGTGAGGCTCTCAAAAAAACAACCACCCAGACCGGTGTAAAATGACTTATTTACATATAATTATTATCTCACTTAGCACTGTTCGAAAATGGTCATAGAATGTTCAAGTTATGTTAATAATAATCCAATTGGGTCCTTAGCGTGGATGCATGTGCAAGTCATTTTTCACAGGTTTTACACTTTCTTAGGAGTAATATTAATAAAATTGACAATATATTTTGAACACAATCATAATATCCAAGTTTACAAATGTGTTTCTTTATGACTTTTTATTTCTCGTATTATTTCAAAATGGTACTGAATTACATGTACAAAACATTAATCCTCTCCAACTATCTTCCTAAAGCCTCTCCAGCAGAAGTATTTTGAAAACATTATGGGAAAAGTAGGAATTACTCATGAGTTGTTTATCCTTTTGCCTCAGTGTTTTGAACTCTGTTTGCAGGACTAACATTTCCTGGTTCAAGGTTGCACATATTTTTTTTCAATTTCCTGGTGCAAATTGGTTGTATGTTGGAAAAGGTTAATAATTTAAATATGTCTGACAACGTTTTCTAATTATGGTAATGTAATGGACAAATTACCCTTGGCTTTCGAAAATGGTAGAATATGTACATATGTTGTATCTTGTTATTTCTTAAATCAGTTAATACAATTTATTCATTCATAAAGGTTGTGTTTTCAAACATATTACTGAGTTTTTCTTTACAATAATATGTGTTGGTTACTCCCTTTTCGATAACGTCATCCCATGGTACACAATTAAAACCTACTCCATACTGGCGCCGCGTGGAACCGCGTGGAAGCGCCGGTGTCAAGATAAGATAAGAATTACTTAGGAAATTCCACACTATTTTTAAACAAATATTAAAGTAGAACACGATAGGTTTTTTATAATCTAAATATAACGATTTCGTTTGTATTTATATCCTGTGAATGTTATCGACGAACTTATGCCTTAAATTGTGTTCTATTTTAAGCAAATATTTAAATAGAACACGATTGGTTTTTATACTCTAAATATAACCAGTTTCGTTTGTATTTATAACCCAATTCAAAATCCTGTATCGTTGAACTGTGAGATATATGCATTACTTTAGGTTTCTATTTTAAACAAATATAAAAAATAGAACACGATTGTTTTTAGATCACCTGAGCACAAAGTGCTCAAGGTGAGTAACTGTGAGTTATTGTGATCCCCCGTTGTCCGTCGTGCGTCGTGCTGTATGCGTCGTCCGTCGTCCATCGTGCGTCAGTTTCTTCTCCTTCGTAACCAGTAGGTCAATTTGAATGAAACTTCACAGAAAGCATCATCTCAATGACCTCATCACAATTCCTTCAATTTGTTGGGGATCTATGCATAATTCTGGTTTCCGTATTACAAAAACTTTTAAATTCTTCTCCTCCCAAACTGGTTGGCAAATTTTCAAATAATATTGTTGAAATGTTCCTTTGATGACCCTCTACCAGGTTCCTTCAATCCATGGTGATCGGTCGAAAAACATGGCCGAGCTATTTTGGCTTTTATGGTTATAGCAACAACTTGAAAAATCTTCTTCTCTGAAAGTGTCAGACCAATTTTCGAATTATTTTGTAGAAATGTTGCTTAAGTGACTAACAATCAGATTCCTTCAAGCCACGTTGATTGGTCGAAAAACATGGCGACCAGGGGGCGGGGTTATTTAGCCTTATAAGGCAATAGTGAAAACTTAAAAATCTTCTCTTGAAAGTGTCGGGCCGATTTTCAAATAATTTTGTAGAAATGTTTCTTATGTTTCACTATTAGATTTCCTAAAGCCATAATCATTGGTCGAAAAACGTGGCCGCCACAGGGCAGGACAATTTTGCCTTATCTAAAGTGAAAACTTAAAAAATATTCTCCTCCGAAAGTGTTTGGCCGATTTTTAAATAATTCTGCAGATATAGTCCTAGGGTGACCTTCTTTCAGATTCCTTCAAGCCATAATGATTGGTCGATAACTATGGCCGCCATGGAGCGGGACTAAGGTGGAAAAAATCAGGTGAGCGATCCAGGGCCATCATGGTCCTCTTGTTCATATTCTAAATATCACCACAATATCCCATGTTTAAGGTCCTGTTACGTTTGTATTTATAACCTGACGGAGAAACCACCTTGTCAATCATACTCTGGCTGTTAAAAGGTACGACAATTATTTATTAGACTTACTTTTCAGTAAAGTGTTAGAGAATTATTGTAAGTTTGGTATTTCTACTGGTTTTCCCAGCAGGAAAATGTTAAGAGAGAGGGAGGGGGGTAATAATATCATTTTCAAATTATTTTGTATATATATATATATGTGTCTGGTCTGACACATCATGAAAGGGTTTGAATATGGTTTTAGACTTGACTGTAGATTTTATATGTAATTTAACAAAACAAAAATCTAGGACTTTGTATTCATGCAAACAAAAGATGCGTTTGATTTCAATAATTTTTAAAAGGCATCACTGTGTTCAGATAGATTATGTACATCATGTAGGAACGTTAGGACTAGACGTTTCCATGAGGGAATACTCAAACATGAAAACAAATATGGTTTTTGTTTGGGGATGGGTTTTTTTTTCACTTTCAACTTTCTTTCTTACGTTTGACAAAAGTCAGTCCGACATGCGTCATTCGTCTTCCATCAATGGTCTATGTGGGAAAGCAGCCGGTTGCTTGAGAAAATTGTTGCGTGGATTACTGGTGTGTGAAAACCAGGAAACACATGAGTAGGTTAACTGGCCGCCGTGATGTTACTGAGAAAATGATAAAAACGGCGTTAAACCCCAATCATTCAATCTAAAATTAGAATGATCTCAAATAGAAATTACTAAATTTAGATACACATGGGTTTTTCTGTATTTATTTATAGTAAGAAAAATAAAATCATCTAAATCTTAGTTAGTTATAAATAGTTTGGATTATTATTATCAAAAGCGCAAAGTCTCATCACGAGTGGATAAAGTGGAATTTCAAAATATGATATCATACGCCGACATTGTTTTGACTTTAACTGGGCCAACTAATTATTTTTCAGTATTCAAAATCCCCTAAATGATTTTATTTTTCAGGGTGCCCAAAACCCCCTAGACAATATCGGCAGGGTTGTCAAAATCCCCTAGACAAAAAATTCAAGGTAGTCAACAGCCCTTAGGTGGGTGGTCAAAATCCCCTTATCTTTTCTTAGGTATAAGCATGGTTTTAATCCGTTTGCATTTTAAATACGCATGTACAATCAAATTGTTCACTTTCTTACTGAAAAAAGGGTGATACATGTTAATATGTAATAACAGAGCACACTCTGAATTAGGTTCAGCGCTTCTGTACGAGTTGGGTCTATACTGTTTGCATAGAAGTTTGTGTCACAAATGCAATGGCTAATAATGATATACATGTGATGAATGAGCCCTCTGATCTGCGTCTATACTGCATGTGTAGACTATATATGTGGAATACTCTATATTTGCTATAGTGTTTGTTTTACCTACAATAGTTACATAGTGTTGAAAGGGTTGAAACATAAATAGAGTTTAGTATAGCAAACAGTGTATACTCAGACTAACTGCTAAATTAAAAGTGTAGCGTTTCATCAGACTTATTAATTTTAGGACAATATGCCCTTGTTACACTGTTTGTGGAAACTATGCCATCATTACACTGTTTGTGGACAATATGCCATTGTTACACTGTTTGTTGACAATATGCCCTTGTTACACTGTTTGTGGACACTATGCCATCATTACACTGTTTGTGGACAATATTCCATTGTTATACTGTTTGTGGACACTATGCCATCGTTACACTGTTTGTGGACAATATGCCATTGTTACACTGTTTGTTGACAATATGCCATTGTTACACTGTTTGTGGACAATATGCCACTGTTACACTGTTTGTGGTAAAACCTACTTCTGCTTAATGCAGTTCAGAAGGAGTAGGTAGTTGAAATAAAGTGGTTTGAAATAATGTTTAATTACTGCAATTTAGACATTAGTTAGTTATTTTTTTATAGGAATACCTTAAAAAATTAACCATAACTGATATTCCAAATTCTAAGATAAATATAAAATTAGTGCATTATTTCAAACCACTTTATTTCAACTACCTACTCCTTCTGAACTGCATAAGCAGAAATAGGTTTTACCACACACAGTGTAACAGTGGCATATTGTCCACAAACAGTGTAACAATGGCATATTGTCCAACAACAGTGTAACGATGGCATAGTGTCCACAAACAGTGTAGCAATGGCATATTGTCCACAAACAGTGGTACAGGTGTATTCAAAATACCCCAGATGATTTTTTCAGGGTGCTCAAATCCCCTAGACAGAATAATAAACGGAAGTAAACAATTCAATTCTAGGGGATTTTGACTACCTTGAACTTTCTGTCTAGGGGATTTGAGCACCCTGAAAAAATCACCTAGGGTACTTTGAATGCCCCTGTATTTTACACCTAGGGGATTTTAAATACCCTGTATTTTTCACCAAGAGGATTTTGACTACCTAGCCATTTTTTGGACCTAGGGGATTATGAGCTAGGGGATTTTGAGTGTCCCCCGTTTGTTTTCATTATCACTAATATGATTGTTTAAACAGGCACATCATAGATCAGACTTATGTTCCGGTTTGAAATGGGGATTCAAATTCAAGCCACATCAGATATGATTATATGTTTAAACAGGCACATCATAGATCAGACTTATGTTCCGGTTTGAAATAGGGATTCAAATTCAAGCCACATCAGATATGATTATATGTTTAAACCGGGACATCATAGATCAAACTTATGTTCCGGTTTGAAATGCGGATTCAAATTCAAGCCACATCAAATATGATTATATGTTTAAACCGCGACATCATAGATCAGACTTATGTTCCGGTTTGAAATAGGGATTCAAATTCAAGCCACATCAAATATGAGTATATGTTTAAACAAGGACATTATAGATAAGACTTATGTTCCGGGTTTGAAATGGAAATTCAAATTCAACTGGTAACATCATATGATTATATTGAAGTTATATTGAAGTAAGGATTGACTGGGTATATGAATATTATAAACAACATTGTTGTGGACCTAGCCTACGTCTCAATATATCACCGTTACATATTGCATTGTTTCAGAGTTACAAACAGTGACTGTTTAGTGGAGAAATGTTTCATTTCATCATGTCTGCTCCGCTTTGTTTTCAGATGTTGTCTACTACGGTCAAATGCATCATCAATCATTTGTTTTAGATTAATGGAGAATGATTAAAATATATGTGATTATTACATTAGTAGAAAAAGATCTGGCCAACGCATTGATGCGGAAACGGATCTAAATGGACAGTGTAAGTTTCTGAGACAATCTGTGATTAAATAGCGAACATTGCACTTAGACCAAGCTGTGCAGATGGGCACGTTGATCTGATTCTACGATGGTTGAAAACATAAAACATGTATTTATATATATGGCTGTATTTTATCTTTTACAGATTATTAAACTATGGCGGAAAAAGAATCAGATGATGAAAAGGATAGTTTAAAGAGTAATGCATTAGTAGTCAACCAGCAGTTCTTATTAAAACACAATCAACCAGATAGTTTGGGTATCAATACAGAGAAGCCAAAGTTTCCACAATATGCAGTTGCTTCGAAAAGAACAGACTCATACAAGAGCTGGCCATCATACATACCAGTTCCACCAGAAGTTTTGATAGATGCTGGGCTTGTATACACAGGTAAACTATTTTAGCAATTGTATCTTGGTTTTATATTTAGGTCTTCATAGAAACTATAATATATATTCAAAAAGAAAAATATTGATCTAATTCAATGTATTTATAGTTTTTATCTTAAGTTTTTCAGAACTTTGGTTTATTATTTGTTTCCAATTTGTGTCCAGAATATGAAAATTAAATTTCACAGGTGGCCTTTATCACTATGCATGTATCTTAATGAAAAGTTTATCTATGGCACCTAACGAGGTTGGTTTATAAGTTAAACCAGCCAGACGTTCATCATCATGCCACATTGAGAAATTAATTATAATACATAATATTATTTTATTTCTGTGTTAGAATGATTGCTATCATCTACCGATAGGTATGCTGTAAAATAAGTTTGAATACAATTGAAAAGGACTCTTTCAAGTACCAATCCTTTCGAACATACAACATATCTGCAGTAGATGATTTTGAAGTAAGTATACTTGTTCCCTCATATAGATGCTGCAGACGGCTTTTTAAAAACAAAGTGACAAAAGAAGAATTTGCTAAAAAAAATAGCAATTTCTCCTTTTGTCACTTTATTTTCCACTTTAAGTCGTAAATTACCCATAAAATGAAAGAAATTTTCTAAATTGACGAAATATGTTCAAAGGTGTCTGCTGCAGAATTGTTGTATGAGGCCAGGGAAATGGTTAATCAAGTTGAAAACAGTGTGGCAGTATTTTAAGACGTTGTCTGATGCATATGCGTGAAAATGCACAGCTACCTGAGCATATGGGAAAATGCTTTAAAACAGAACTTAATGAAAACAATCTTTGATTCACAGGTGTTGGAGACAGTGTCCGATGCTATCACTGTGGGGGTGGCCTGCGGAACTGGGAGAAGGACGATAACCCCTGGGAAGAGCATGCTAAGTGGTACCCAAAATGCCCACATGTTGTCCTGGTTAAAGGTCCGAAATACATTGACTGTGTGGCGCGAGGCGAAACACCTTCAGCGACAGATAGTGCTGTGTTTTCGAAAGAGGTAAGTGTGAGGTTATCCTTTCTTCAGCAGATGACTTTTAAGTTTTAACCTAAAAGTTCCCAAATACAGACAACTTTGAAAAAACCTATGCCAAAAAATTGAAAATCTCGCAAATGAATTATAATAATATTAAATAAAGTTAATCACATTGCGGCAAAGGTAGAACTAACTATATACGAGCAAATATTTAATGAGATCTTGGATGTGCAGAACAAATTCAGGCACAACTATTTTTGATTTCCTGATTTTAGTTGTATGATATATTTGCTATTTTTACTTTCAGCCTGAAGAAACAAAAGTAACTGACTATGAGCTTCTTCAAACAGTGGCTGCTCAGAGTTGTAAAGAATATGATTATTCAGATGAGAAAATACTGCAGGCCATGAGGCTATTTCAAAAGAATAATAAAGGTAAAATTATTCATGATAAGAAGTTACTTTTATTTATTATAGACCCTACTCCCAGTACAAAATATTTTAATAATTTGAATTATGTTACTGAATTTAACCCTTTCCCTCATACAACAGTTCTGCAGCAGACTGCTCTGAATATTGTACGTCTAAAAAAAGAAAATCTCTATAATTGAATGGATAACCGCTAATAAACCTGAGACTAAAAGTGGAAAACATTGTGTCAAAAGGAGAAATAATTTCTCGTTTTGAGCAATTTCTTCTTTTGTGACTTCAAAAAGCCATTGCTGCAGAGGCGTCGGCAATTCAGTCATGGTGGAGTGCCCTTGGGCAAGGCACATTTTCTAGCCTAGTACTGGTTTGTTTACCCAGGGATCATGAATAATTAAATTCAATTGCGCGCTAAATGACCTTAGCTGTCGTTGCGCCATAAAACAATATACATTCATTCATTCATTCTGCAGAGGCGTCTATATGAGAGAAAGGGTTAAGATGGTATGTCTACTTAATTGAACCTTTTTAACATATACATGTATACATGACATCAGCAACAGACAACTTTTAAAAATCACTACATGCATTAATGATGGTATAATTATAGGATAGAGTTCAAGGTGGAAATTACTCTCCCTTTTCTACTATATTTTCATTCGGATGAAAGGAGAAAATTGCCTATGATGAGCAATTTCTCCTTTTGCCAGAATGCTTTCAACTCTATTCAATAATTCCACATTTAGAGATATTCCATGATTTTGCCAAAATGTTTTACAATATATTTTGTCTATTAACTATCACTCAATGGCATTGACATTAATAATTAACAATAAATATTTTAAAACTTAGATAAGGGTAGATTTATATAAAAGAGATTGAATGAAGATTGAATATTGTTTTTTCTCTTGAAAACAGACAGTACCAAGTTCAAGGCTGCAGACATTCTTAATATTATCTTTCAACTTGAAGAGGAGGAAGAAAATGGGGGAGCTGCTGGTGGCAGTGTGGAAGAATCTCTATATAACTGCTGTAAGGAAGCAGAGTGTGAAGAGGAAGATCAAGGTAGGAATCCGAAATTATGTCTTTCCTGCATACAGGTTACTCATATATATTAATGTACAGGGTCAACCTGCATGGTTTTCATATTCGGTATAACTTCTTGTGGGAACATTTATGAGGAAAGGTGTTCATACTTAGATTGTTAACCCTTTCTCACATACAACAAATCTGTACCAGATGACTTTGAAAACATCTTTATTAAAAAGTGAAAAATCTTATTATTAAATAGATTTGAAACATTGTGGCAAATGGTAACATTGCTCATCGTGAGCAATTTCACCTTTGCCACAGTGTTTTCAAAAGTTGTCAGTTGCAGAGGCATCTTATTATGTGGGAAAGGGATAAATTGTAAGAGTCAGGAAATATAATTTTCCCACTTACAGGTGCATCTGCAGTGGACACCTTTAGAAAACATTGTGATAAAGAGGAGAATTTTTGCATGATGAGCAATATTTTCCTTTGCCACAATGATTTCGACTGGATTAAGGGATTAGTTTAAACTTAATTATTTTACATCGATTGCGAAACAAGCTTTAAGCTTATATTAATCCCGCTCGATGTCTGCTTCCTGGAGACTTAACCAGTACTCGCGCCGTTTGTGTGGGAAAATCCTAAAGTCAGGACCCGCTCATCACGGGACTCGAACCAGGGACCTTTGATACGAGAGGCCGACGCTCTACCTCTGCACCACTGTCTCCCACTTAAGGGATTACACTAAAAGTTATACCAATATAAAGCCTGATTTTCTGTATTTGTCCAGATGATTTGAAAGTAGCCTGCTGCCGATTTGGAATCATTATGAGGAAAGGAGAAATTGATTAGGATTTATTTTTTACAGTTTCTGAATCCTTTTTATATTTTTCTAGATTTTCCATGATGTTCTTCAATTGTAATGAGTCTGAAAGTCGTTTCATGTTATAGGGCTACTTATAGGCTTAATTAATTCATTAGTTTATATCAAAGCTGACACGTCAAACACATCATGACATGATGTGAATGTATATCCAAGGTATATATTGCCCACGATGTCTCTGATTATTCAACCAAACCATATGATTTGGGTACTCAAAAGAATCTTCTGATTGAGTACATTCTTTTGAGAAACCACAACATAGGATGAGATGGTCAAATAAGAATTTTAGAAATATGCAAAACGACCCATATCAAGAGCTCTGCATGTGTATTGCGGGTCAAACTTGTACAAACTCAAAGAGTCTACATTAAGATACCCCGGTAAGGTCCTGGGTAAGCTCAGGACTGGCTAAATGTGTTTGTTTCCATGTGAAAAGGAATTCAGGAAAAAAAAGTTTTGGAATCTTTTTCATAAATTTTACAAAAAAAAAGTTTATATACAGATTTCATTGAAATACCATTCAGGTTAATAGTAATTTAATGAAGAATTATCTTTTATTTTTTCAGAAGAGGTAGAAAAGCTATACCAAGAAAATCAAAGACTGAAAGAAAACCAAATGTGTAAGATATGTCTGGACGATGTGGCAAATGTGATATTTTTGCCTTGTGGACATATGGTCAGCTGTCCGCGATGTGCACCAGCATTGGTCAAGTGTCCATTGTGCAGATTGTTAATTAGTGGAACAGTAAAAGCCTATTTCGAGTAGAGTAAGTGGAAATTGACCCTGTTTTGTTATTGCAATACTAGATAAATTTCCATCTATCTTACTCATTATATTGCAAATATCTCCAGTAAAGCAGCTGACCTACCTGTAAACGGCATGTTAACAGAAAGGTAGTCAAGAAATGTGTTCCAGGTGAACTGATTTGATTGGTTTTAGAATCAAGAGAAAGGGAGGAGAATACCGATCAGAGTCTAAGTCAGAGTCTAAGTCGGGAACTAATTCCATAGTAATTAAATTCTTCCCACATTCAACAAATCTTCTGTAAAAAGAGTTGTATAGATCGAGGCAAAAATATAGAGAAACTGTTAATGTGTAAACATTGGATTGAGTTGAAAACATTCTAGAAAAAAGAGAAATTGCTTGTAATGCTTTAGTTTAAACCTTTCATGTGTAAAATCTAATTATGCCCCCCTTTTTGAAGAAGAGTGGTATATTGATTTACACATTTGGTATGTCCATCCATTTGACCAAAATTTGTCCAATTAAACCTTTCCCACTTGCAACAAATATGCAGCAGACGACTTTGAAAATATATAGCAATTTTTTTTTCAAAATCTCAAGAAATAAAAGTTTGTTTCTTTAATAAAGTTGAAAACATTGTGGCAAAAGGAGAAATTGCTCATTATGAGTAATTTCTACTTTTGCCGCAATGTTTTTAAATATGATTTGCTGCAGAGGCGTCAGAAAGAGTCTATATGAGGGAAAGGGTTAAAAACTGGATAATGCTTGGACAAACAGTACTCAAACCTGGCATGGAGGTTGGGCATGACCAGCAGATTTTATGGTCATCCTCTCTATGGTTACTGTCACAGTGACCCACCCGTGAACAGGGCGGGGGGGGGGGGGATTTAATTTTGGATAAACATCTCTTAATATATACAATTTAACATTTACTACCATTGTTTTCAAACTTTCTTTCGCTGCAGAGGTGTAAAATGACATTAAATCATGTAAAAATTATTAATGAGTAAAAAGATGCAGACCATATAGATGATCCTTATTCACTTTGTGCTGTGACTCTTCTATCTGCAGGAATGTTGCTATCAAAGCCTGTAATGACCGTCTATATGTTCTGTATATGTACTCCTACCCTTTCCCATACACATTTTATCTGCAGCAGATGACCTTGAAAAATCGTCTGCAAAACTGTTGTAAATCTCTGTACATAAAGGTTAATGTACTTAAAAGAGATGAAAATCATTGTTGCAATAGGCATCTGCTTCAGAAACATAAAACATCGTCTGCATGTGGGAAAGGTCTAAAAGGTCTACGCGTAACCATGGTGAAATGTCATTTTAAGTAAGGCATCTACTGCATATAAATAATGAAAACCGTGTGAGTCGAAATAAAAATGCATAAATATATCTGTGCAAGTGTTTGACAGACTTTCAAGATTTTTCCAACCATTATTCTTTGTGAGTTGTTGTTTGTATTATGTGTTCACCTTAAACTGTGATTTATGTTCATGATTGTTTGTGTATCTCCACCATCATATTTAACTGTAGGAATCTAGTCATTAATAATAACAGATACTTATACACTGGACAAGTTTCTAAGTTCCCTAATACACCGCAGATTAGGGAGTAGTCCATACATTCAAAAACAAAAAAATAATATAAAACAATAATAATAATAAAAATAAAATTTAAAAAAAAAAGGAAGATAAAAGTTAAAAAGAAAGGTCGACTTCAACGTACAATAAGTTGTTGGTGATGGATTATGGGAAGCACTTGTTTCCACAATAACAATAATTAATGCTGCTAGTCAGAATATAAAAGCTGGCTACACTGTATACTAAACAGTGTATAGAACCTGAAATAAGTAACTAGATTGATAGAAAAAAAAATTGTGCAATGTATTATAAAGGCAAGTTATTTCAGGTACTGAGTACCGAGTTAGGATAGCTGAACTGTGATAGAAGGAATTGCTCAAATGGTTAGTATATAGGAGGGAGAAAACAATACAAAAATAGTAGAGTAGGATTTAGTAAAGACTGATGCACTAGCAGTATTGTTAACTTTCATAAAAACAACTATGGTTTTATTTTTGGAATTCAGTTCATTATCTGTGTAAAATGGTTCATGGCTTAGACCTAATTGAAATTTTTATATTTTATAACATGATGAATCTGTTTAAAGATTAGATAGGTGATAATAAAGCTAATGTGCTTAGTCCTTTTAGTTTGCTTTGAGCACTTGTTAAAATAAGCACAATATTTCTGTAAATAAATGTAGTATGACATTTAAGACTTATTAAAATATTTCTGTAAATAGGATGATATTTAAGTCCAATATAAAATACGCTTGAACAATTGTTTCGCAATTGATGTAAAGTAAAAAATA
>JAUELF010236766.1:0-12978 GCA_031471495.1 Clinocardium nuttallii
CTACAAGGGGGGCTTATATTGCTAAAGTGAAAAAAAAATCAGGTGAGCGATCCAGGGCCATCATGGCCCTCTTGTTTATTGAAAAATAATTTGTCACTGGCAGATATACATGTATCCATATGTCTGCATAATCACCCATGCCACATGTGATAGAGTGCTCAGTGAGATGATTACTGTCATATCAAAATTCAAATTCTTTAATACTCAGAATCAATTCAAGGATTTACATGAGAAAAATACAGAAATGCAAAATATGTATAAAACAAGATTAATACCTTACAATGGAAGACCAACAGCAGACGACTTTAAAATCGTATGGAAAATCTCCATTTATAGAATAGCGTTGATAACATTGTGGCGAAAGGATGATTTGCTTATCATCAGCAATTCATCCATTTGCCACAATATTTTCAAAAATTACACTGCTGAAGATGTGACCAAAATGTGTCTGCATCATCACTGTGATTAACCTGATTGTGACATGTATTGCAAGACTATAGAATATGATGACTGTATTTCCATACAATTTGTGATTATTTATCAAAAATATCCAATCTCATTAAACCAGTCCTAAACATTACTACAGTTGTAAATGCACATAAAGATCTGATGACTGCCTATCACAGATTGACCTTTGTGTCAGACAATCAAAATTTGCAAACAAAGTCATAAGGTTTCAAGATGAGATATAACCTATAAAAAATAAACAAGAAAGAAATAGGCGAGTGTTCCGATTGTATAGGAACCATTTAAATAGCAGAACCAAACATTGTTTGTTATATTCAATTCAAGATAACTTTTTAGCTCACCCATGCACGAAGTGCAAGGCGAGCTATTAATTGGGATCACATTTTGTCTGGCGTCCTTCCGTCGTGCGTCGTCCAGGTCTGTCCGTCGTCCGTCGTCAACATTTACCGTGTTAACACTCTACAGACTACATTTTGCATCCAATCACCATGAAAGTTTGTCAGAACATTCATCTCCATCAAATCTTGGACAAGTTCGAAACTGGGTCATATCTGGTCAAAAACTAGGTCACTAGGTCAAATTTAAGGAAAAACTTGTTAACACTCTTGAAGTTATATTTTTGGATGGATCATGTTGAATCTTTGTCAGAATGTTTGTCTTAATGATATCTAGGTCAAGTTCGGAACTGGGTCGTCACTTTGTCAAAATTAAAGAAAATCTTGTTAACACTGTGGAAGTTATATTTTTGGATTGAGCATGTTGAACCTTTGTCAAAATGTTTGTTTAAGTGATATCTAGGTCAAGTTCGAAACTGGGTCTTGTCGGGTCAAAAACTAGGTCACTAGGTCAAATTTAAGGAAAATCTTGTTAACACTCTGGAAGCTATATTTTTAGATAGAGCATGTTGAAACTTTGTCAGAATGTTTGTCTTAGTGATATCTAGGTCAAGTTCAAAACTGGTCATGTCCGGTCAAAAACTAGGTCACAAGGTCAGATTTAAGGAAAATCTTGTTGACATTTAGGTGAGCGATCCAGGGCCATCATGGCCCTCTTGTTTAAATTCTTCATCTCACAAACCATTTGGCCGATTTTCAAATAATTTTGTAGAGTTTTTCCTTGCATTGCTGCTGCTGGGTGACCCTCTATCAGATTCCTCCAAGCCATGTTGCTTGTAAAAAACATGGCCGCCAAGGGGCGGGCTCTTTTGCCATTTGTTCTTTGGGGGCACTTCTATCATATTCCTTCAAACCATGTTAATTGGTTAAAAACATGGCCACCAGTTTTGCCATATATAATATGGTTATATTGAAAATTTAAAAAATCCTTTACTTCAAAAGTATTGGGCAAATTTCCAAATAATTTTGTTGAAATGTTCCTTTTGTGACACTCTTTAAGTGTTGGTGAAAGGTTATTGTGGTAGGCATCCCAAAAACATTGCTTAACAATTCTGCAGCAGACGACTTTGAACATATTTTATCATAAAATGAGAAATCTCTATAATTAAATGGATAACCTATGATAAAAGTTGAAAACATTGTGGCAAAAGATGAAATCACTTGATGTGAGTTAAACAACTAGGTCACAAGGTCAAAGTGAAGGAAAATCAAGTTAACACTCTTTGATTTATTTATTCTTAACTTTAGCATGTTACAGCATCTTAAGAATATTTGTCTTGATGATATCTGGGCTAAGTTTGAATATAGGTCATGTCTGATAATAAACTAGGTCACTAGGCCAGATTGAGTGAAATTCTTGGGAGAATGTTTGTCTTCCAACTAGGTCATGTGAGGTCAAAAACTAGGTCACAGGGTCAAATTAAACGAAAATCTTGTAAACACTCTTGATGCCTGATTTTATACTTAGCATATTGAAAATTTGTCAGGATAAATATCTTGATGATATCTAGGGCAAGTCCAAATATAGGTCATGTCCGGTCATAAACTAGGTCAGAAGGCCAAATTGAAGGAAAATCTTGTTAACACTCTTGAAGCCGTCTGGCGTCCGCGCATCGTCAACATTTGACTGTGTTAACACTCTACAGGCTACATCTTGCATCCGATCTTCATGAAAGTTTATCAGAACATTCATCTCCTTTAAATCTTGTTCAATTCGAAACTGGGCTATATGAAGTCAAGAACTAGGTCACTAGGTCAAATTAAAGGGAAATCATGTTAACACTCTTCAGGTCATATTTTCAACTTGAGCATGTTGAAACTTTATTATCAGAATGTTTGTCTCGATGATATGTAAGTCAAGGTCGAACATGGGTCATGTCGGGTCAAACTGTAGGTCACAAGGTCAAATTAAAGGAAAATCTTGTTAATACTCTAAAAGCCACATTTTCAGCTTGAGCATGTTGAAACTTTATCAGAATGTTCATCATGGCCCTCTTGTTATAATTCTCAGAGCTAGATAGGGGGCTTATTTCATAATCTCAAGACCTTCTTTGACTTTCAAACCTTTTGTCTCAAAATGATTCTTTGGAATACCGACAGTATATTTTTTTATTTGTGAAAATGCATGATATTGTTTTAAAAGAATACCTATTTCCTCTGTATCTAGGACTGCTTTCTCAGTATACAAACGCATACAAAGTTACTTGTAACAGAGAAAAGGTTAACTTTGAAATCTGATAACATAGAGCAAACTGCTCTTGTTGTTTTAAATGTATTGACAGGAAGATACTTAGGAATCACTTGTCTAGAGATCTGTGTTTTACATTTCAGTCTAGTGAGGCTGGTAGTGAAGAGGCTAGCGAGGATCAGATGGTTCCCAGTGACAAGGTGGAAACGAATACCGAATTAGAGGATAAAGCTCTCGATCTGACCATGAAGGCAAAAACCTCTAAACTTTTGCCGAAACAAGAAACTGCTCTCGATCTATCACTTAGTACGGGCAAGAAACTCAAGTTTAAACACCAACATGGAAAACTTTTGGGTAAACGGCGACGGAGTTCTCAGGAAGCGGAATTGACCTATTCTATGAAATTTGGTAATTACGGTATCGCTGGTACGCCAAGAACAAAGCGACAGATGTCCCTCCATTCTCGGAAAAAAGAGGAAGAGCAAGAGAGGATGGCAAAGAAGATAATGACAACAGAGGGGTCTGATCCTTCCAGACAGCATTCAATGGAGGATATAGTTCATGCCGAAATGCTCTTGTCCTTGAAGACGGGAAATGATGAAGGCAGTGAGAAGGGTTCGGGGAAATCCATTTCCAAGAAGGAGAATAACGGGAAAGGAAAGAAAGGGAAACACTATGCTAAAAGGTCACTGAAGACGTCAAAGATTTTAGATAGAGAGAGGATGGCTGATAGTAGGGAGAGTGACGAAGAGTATGAAAAATGGATGAAATCCACGGAGAAAGATGATTCGGAAATGCCGAAAACGATCAAGGCGTACAAATGTGGGCTGTGTTTTCAGAGATTTACAAGTCCTGGGACCCTATTCCTCCATGTTGAATCTCACGCGGGGACATTTGTGCATGTCTGCAATCAGTGCGGGAAGAAGTGCGAGAGTCATCAGGACCTGTTGGAGCATGTTGGTTCCAGTCACCCGTCAGTCACCCATCGATGCAACTTTTGCTGGAAATTGTGTCGAACTGTTAAAAAGCTGAAGAATCACATGTGGTTACATATTTCTGTGTGTAAGAAGTGTGGGGAACGATTCTATAACCCAGAACTACTCGACATTCACCTGCTACAAGAGCATGGCATTAAACCAAAAAAACAAAAACAGCCGAAGAGTAAACCAGACACCGAAACAAAATCAGAAGAGGAAGTGCTAGATGAACATGTTGATGAAGAAGAGGAAGATGAAGAAGAAGAAGAAGAAGAAGAGGATGAGGATGAGGAGGAGATGGGCTTAGATAATGAAAGCAATGCAACAACTGAAATAGCAGAGGATTCTGATAATGATCCTGATAACGATACAACCGACATATTGAAAGAAACAGACATCACTGACAACGTGGATCGCAGTCATGATATTAAACAAGAACCAGGTAGCGAAAGTGATAAAGATATCAAAGATTCAAAGGAATCAGTAGATGGGACAGATAAAAGTGATATCAAGGAAGAAGGAGAAGCTGACATTAAAACTGATAATGAGAAAGATTCAGCTGTGGAGGGCAATATGAATGCGGTTATCGAGGAATCGTCCACAAGCATTCCGAACCTTGAAGAATTAACGAAGCATACATTTGAAGGTGAACAACAGCTGGTTGATAGTAAAGACACTACTTTAAACAATGTAAATGCTGATCCAGTGCCAAATAAAGATATCAAAATGGAGATAAAATCCGAAGACTATAACAATGTTACCTTTATAAGTACTTCAAAAGAGGCTGAAATAAGTGACACTGCAAAAACAAAGAAGGACGATGAAGAACCTAACAATTATGAGGTTTCTGGGATATCTGATGTGGCAGATAGGATAAAAGCTGCTGAAAAAATGTTGAACTTGATAAATGGTACATCACAAAGTACTGAAACAGGCGAAGTGGCAGTTGACACTACTATAAATACTGTCAAAGGTCATGACGTAGAAATCTTCAAAGTCAGGGCAAACCAGCTTATCAGCATAATGAATACTGCAGAGATTGGAAACTGTCTGATATGTAACAAGGCAGTCACAATGAATCTGATGATCTCCCACATCAAGACGCATTCAATTGTGGAGCTAAGCAGAGCGAAAGATGCCCTAGATCTGATGAATATTAAAATTCACGCCCTCGAGAGACCGTTGTTTCTGTGCAACTTGTGTAACCTTGGTTTTGATTCATGTGAGACGTTGGCGGCACATGTTAATAAACATCTAACTCCCGCAGGTAAACAGAAGGGAGCTGGTAGTAAGAAGAGAAAAATTGATACAGACATTGAATCTACAAAAGTGAAAGTAATGAAAACTTCGCAAGCTAAATCTAAGACTACTCTTCCAGCAAAGAAAGCGACCCAAACCAGTCCAGTGTCTTCAGGTAGTGCTGACAAGAAGAAGATTATTGAAGTTCGTGGAAATAAAGAGTTAGTCAGTTCGGGAAGTATTTTGGCTGCATATCTCAATGCTGGACCCAAGTACCAGGCAAGCTCCCTTACAAAGTTTATAAAACAGTCACAAGATGTTGCAGACAAAACAAATGTTAATTCAGCTCATAATGAGTTTACATTCAGTGAAAACCAAGCATTATCTGGACCTGCTCTAACGAAGACTGCAACATCTGGGTCAATGACTGTCCAAACAAAATCAATCACAGGATTTTCAAAAGACAAGAAAGACATTGAAAGTGCTATCGCAAATACGCAATGCATTGCTATTCCTTCACAATCAGGAACAGTCTTGTTGTCTGTTAACAATAAAGGTGACAACACTACCAAAGAAGGTTCTAGGCCAATTCCTCTGATGTTCCTTAAGGATGAAAAAAGCCCAGATTTGAAAATTGTTCCAGCTTCGTCTCTCATGCAACTGACACAGGAACTTGGCTCGAATCTAAAATCGAGCCAATTGATCAAAGTGATTCCACCGAGTCTTCTTCCAATTCAGCTTGGGAAAACAAAACAGTCTTCTACTTCACTTGACCAGACAAACATGTTAACTACAAATTTATCAACAGCGTTAAATTCCGCATCATCTATGACTTCACCGTCTTTATCAGTCACCTCTTCTTTAAACCGGAGTATCGTTGTAGCCCGGCCTTCAGGAGATGGAAACAGCTTGAGTGAAGGTGCTGGACCAAAGTCAGTGTTTGTGGTTCCCAGCACAGTCTTAAGACATATCAACGAATTGGGAGAAACAGCAACTGAACTAAATGAAAGTAAAAAAGTGAATGACACCTCTGGTTTAACAAATGAAGACTCTGTAATAAAAGCTATTACAGATAACGGTTCAGTGGATAAAGCAGGCGACTCTGCAAGTGCTGTTCAGCCAACTATGGCTAAATCGATTCCCGCATCTCCAACCATTAGTGGCTCTTTACCAGCGAGTATTTCACATGGACAGAACTTACCGTTATCATTACAGAACAGCCAGGTACGGTTGGTATCACCAGGAAATGTGAGCAAAACGGGGGGACAACAGCAGATTACGATTTTGAAATGGCCAATGACGGTGCAGATGGGTCGCATTGCGAGTCCTGCACAGGGAGTCAAGACCAAGACAGAATTATTTGCTGGACAGGTGTCCATTACACAATCGAGCTCCTCCATTAATGCCCAAGCATCGATAGGAACTACCTCGTCTGGACTCCTAAACCATACCACATCTAACGCTGGAGTGTCACCTGCTCTTAATAAAACAAACTCACTTCATTTGGAGTCCCTTTTAAAGAAACCGCCTTTGTCTGGACAAGCATCAGGCATACCATCTACAAGTGCTGCATCATCACCGTCGATATCTGTCGTTAAACCTCCTTCATCATTAATGAATGTGATGTTATCGCAGTATTTACGATCACAGGGAGTTCTGACTTCAAGTGTAGCAAACTTGAAAGGGATGGCGACCCCGACCCCGAAACCAGTTCCTAGTGAACCTGCAACAGTAACAAGTGTGGGACAAAAACCTACCTTTAACCTTGTTATAACACAAACACCCCCAACTCAACCAACGGTGACAAGCAACCAGTCTACTGCAGGAAATACTGGACTATTTAATAGACTTGGTGTTACTACAAAACAAGAAAACCAGTCTGAAACAGGAAGTGGTTCTATGACTGGTTCTCTGAAGACTTCTCCTGCTCCTGTTACACAGAGGCTTGCTTTGATTTGTAGCCTGTGCATGACTGAACTACAAAACTTGGAGATGATAAGCCAACATGTATGTCCAGCCGGGTCCTCGAGTTTAAACCCTCCCATGAACAAGGATGTAATTGGTGATGGAGGAAGACCAACAGGTGGTGTAGTATTTCCATGTATCATTTGTAATCAAGATTTCTATGACCTTGACATTATACTTGCACACCAGAGAGGTCATAACCTAAGAGATTCAGATCGTAGTCGACTGTGTCAATTATGTGCTAAGTGTTTCATGAATGACGTTAGTTATGGAAACCATCTGAAGACTTGCCATAGTAAGCGTATTATCATGTGTCCTTTGTGTACACGGACTTTCCCCGACCAAAAAGCATGTGTCGAACATTTAGAAAAAGACCATTCTGCTGAAACCAAGTGCAATTTATGTGAGGAAAACACAAGGCTGTTTCTTAATGCATCTGATTTAACATTACACATGATCTTTGCGCACCCTTTCGAGTGTCCTTCGTGCGATTTCCGCTGCGTCAAGGAGAGAGAACTTTGGAGTCATATTTTAAATCACCCCAAAACCCATAAGCATTCGGAGACAAAGACGAACCAGGGAGTATCACAAAGCCACGAACAGGGCGTCATATGCAAGAAATGTCTTGTTGGATTTGTCTCGCTGCAGACGTTTCAGATTCATGTTCGGTTGCTTCATCCGGGCGAGTCGTTCGAGAGTTTGATGGAGATCAACCCGGAGAAATGTCACCTGTGTGACTTCTCGTTTAAGCACAAGAAAACATTACACCAGCATCTAGAAACCTTCCACATGAGAAAACTGGTATATTTCTGCAGTGTGTGTAACCAAAACTGCGCCACACCGTTACTGCTTGTAAGACATTTAAAGGAACACTTGAAGCAAAGCATGCTTGAGATTGAATTTTGTCACCTGTGTCGAAAGGTCTTCCCAAGAAAAAGTTTACACACCCAACACATGCGGGTTACACATGGTATGGTTGAAGTAAGTTTGAATAGAAGTTCAAAATCTTTGTTTTCAACTGTTTCTAGTGATTCCAAATCGGTAGGAGATCAAGCTTTAATGTTGCAAACTGCAGAAGAAACAGTAATTACCTGTGACTTAGTGACAAAAGAGAAATCTACACTGAGTGACTCAACGAAAATGGAAGTTGTCGATGTTCATCAGACATTAAGTGAAACAATCAATTTGAAAGTTGTTGGTAGTCATAAAACATTAAGTGACACAACAGAAACAGGAATTGTTGGTAGTCATAAAACATTAAGTGACACAACAGAAACAGGAATTGTTGACGATCAGAAAACACTAAGTCACACAAAGGAAATGGATGCTGACAATGATCATAAAACACTAAGTCACACAAAAGAAACAAATTTTGTTGATGGTGGTAAAACGCCACCAAATCTGTCCTTAAAGTGTGATACATGTGGCATTGAAGGCTTTAAGAGTCGATTTCTGTTAAAACAGCATCGAGTCATCCGCCATGTACATCCACAAGCTAGGACCTCTTCCTCGTACTACCAGCATGTCATTGAAAACATAAAGCGGCCAAAATCCTTCGATTGTGTCGTATGTGGAACTAGGTTCGACAACAAGAACGCGTTCAAGATGCATAAGAACTGTAGAAAGATTAATCGCCGAAAACTGTACGGCTGTGCTCTGTGTAAGAAAACATTTCATAAATTAATGAAATTGACTAAGCATATGTGGAATCACGATCAAAGTGCTGCAAGTACTTCTACTGGAGAAGTAAATGATTCGAATTCCATAGACACGTGTGGAATTAACCGTTTCAAGTGTAATATTTGTTCAGAGTGTTTTCACGAATCTGCAAGTCTGTTCCAGCATGCAAAGTGTCATTTAGATCATTCTAAACTGGAAGCGATGGCCAGAAATAAGCTAAAGCATGCAGCGAGTGTAACTGGGGATCCAACGAAAATACCCAGTAACTGGTAGACTTGACATGGAAGCAGAGGTTAACCCTTTTCCTCATATAAACGCCATTTGACGCCTCTGCAACAGGCGGCTTTTTGAAAACATAGTGCCAAAAGAAGAAATTGCTCAAAAGAAGCAATTTCTACTTTACCATTATGTTTTCCACTTGTAGTCATAGGTTCAATTAAAGAGATTTTTCTATTTTGGCAAAATATGCTCAAAGTCGTCTGCTGCAGAATTGTCGTTTGAGGGAAAGGGTCAACCCAATGCACCTGTAGCAGATGGGTTTTGAAAAAATTGTGGCAAAAGCAGAAATTGCTGATATTGAGTAATTTCTCCTTTTGTGACAAACTTTTAAACCCCCTACAATAATTATCCTTGCATTAATAGTTTTCATATATTCGCCTGCATCTGTTAAAAGTCGTCTGCTGTAGAATAGTTGTATGTGGGAGAGGGTTAAGAGCTCTAGATAAACGGTGTATTTCGTGTTTAATCCTTTCCCACATGCAAACAATTTACACTAGACAACTTTTATATCACCTATGCACAGATTTTGATGTATCGGCCACAGATAAGTTATAGTACATCTGAATGGTGGGAAATGGCACCGACGCCTTAAAGTACATTTGCATGTGGTAAAATGGCTTCTACAGAGCTTACCAGATAGGTTTTCTTTTATCATAATAAGTTTTCAGCAAATAGCAAGTTGAAATGAGCTGTACCGCGAGAAAACCAACATTGTGAACTCGGCGTAAAGTATCTACCCGGATCAGCCTTAGCATGCTGCGCAGGTTTACCCGGACAGACTCTCTTCGCCTTGTGGATTTTCTGTTTTAGGAATCATTACTCGGTACCTCTATCCCCCTGAGATTGAATGTCTAGGCCGGGATCAGTCTACTGGTTTTCTCGTGTGACGGCTCAAATATGGAATATCTTTATATAAAAGTACATGTATAACTATTGAATTGACTTGGGTCTTTTGCCATAAGATTAACAATAGCCAGTCTTCCACAGTGGCATGGACACATGGGTGAAACGACTGGGAGTAAGTGGTTACTCAATTTACTCATAATACATTTACCTTAATTATGATAAACTTCAGACTTTTTTGAAGGCGTGAACAACGGGTAGTTAAGATGACTATTATCACAGATTCCGGAATGAATTTTGTACATATAGTTTATTAATCCTTTCCCACATACAACCGCTTTCTGAAGCTTCAACAGCAGACGACTTGTGATTAAATTGTGGCAAAAGGTGGAATTGCTCATAATGGGCCATTTCCTATTTTGCCACAATATGACTTTTAATCAAAAATGACAATTTCATGTGTATAGATTTTTCGTATTTTTGCCTAGATCAGTTCAAAGTCATCTGCCGCAGATTTGTTGTAAGTGGGAAAGGGTAATAGTCTGTTGAAGAGAAAAGGTACAAGTTGGCTTCGTGAGAACGGTGTAGATCAAGATCAGCCTGTGGATCCAGTTAGAAGATTATAAGATGGGACATATGCACAGGCCGATCTGAACCTACACCATTAGATAATGCTATTGTGTACCTTTTACCCATGGACAGGCTATATAATGTTATATATTTAATAGTAGTATGTGTACTTTGTGTGTACCTATTACCTATGGATGGGCCGATCTGAACCTACACCGTTGGGTCATGCCATTGTGTACCTTTTTACCCATCGACAGGCTATATAATGTAATATATTTAATTATAGTTTGTGTTCTTTGTGTGTATCTTAAGTCTTGCAGACTTAGTGAGGAATCCTCCTTTGTCCAGTGTTTATTATGGGGTTCGACCCTCAATCACGGCACACCTGTCATATGGTGGAGTGCCAATGGGCAAAGCATTCTTTCTAGCCTAGTGCTGGTTTGTTTATCCAGGGATCATGAACAAGTGATGTGATGCCCTGATATAACTGAAATAATGTTGAAAGCGGCGTAAAACCCAAATAAAATGAAAATGCAGGCTGTGCTATCTTGATAAGATTATTACATCCCTCCCCTTTATGAAACAACCTTACCCTCTCTTTATTCAGACATAACAGTTTCTTTGTCGGGGATATACAGCAAACAACTTTGAAAACATTGTGGCGATCGGAGAAATTGATCATAAATGAGGATGTTTTTCCTATTGTAACTTTATTTTCAACTATTTTCAATTACTATTTCATTTACATGCTGGTCTGCTGCAGATGTTGTCTTAGCCAGTAAAGGGTCAAGAAAATAGAGAAAGGAGCAATTGTTTGCTTAAGTGTGTATGTCGTTCTGTTATGTATACAGCTATTAATGTGTCTAATACTAATTATAATCTTTGGCTAAGCTCCTGTTTACTTACCTGTTGTGCCAGAAGACGTCTGCTGCATGATATGAGTGTTAACCCTTTTCCACATACAGCAAATCTAAAGCTGACGATTTGGATAGCGATAAATAAAGGAAACTAAAATGTAAATATTGAATAAAAGTTTAAAACACGGTGGCAAACGGGGAAATTGTTCATCATAAGCAAGTTTTCCTTTTGCCATATTGTTTTCAAAAGTCGTCTGCAACACATGCTTTAACGTGTGGGAATAGTTTAATAATGTACTAATTGCCTGATACAATGTCTGCAGATTTTAGACTCTACCAATTAGGGAATGGTGTAATATTGTACTTATTGCCTGATACAATGTCTGCAGATATGAGACTCTACCAGTTATCTGAAGAAAAGACTGGACAATCTTGGCAAATGAAAGTAATTTTAATACAGTGAAGAAAACACTGTAGCCTAGGATTAAGAGAAATGTGTCATCATGCACAATTTCTTGTGTTCCCATACATCTTTTGAAAGTGGGTTTTTGTAGGGACATCACTGTTTTGTCTCAAGAAGGGAATGTGTTAATTTTCTATAGATATCTGTTTTTCAACAAAATTATATGAATATAAGACATAATATTTTTTGTTCCTTGTTTATTTTTCCAATTTGTTATAAAAAATCTTACAAAACCATTTCTCACATAAAAACAATCTACAGCAGACATCTGTGACAACATCTAAGCATAAATGTTAAAAAGTTCTATAAACGAAAGTTTAAGAATGAATATAAAACAGATGTAGCTAAAAGAGAAAAATGCTGTTGTTGTCACAATGTTTTCAATAGTTCTCTGCTGCAAAATCATCTGTAAGAGGAAAAGGGTAAAAACCAACATTTAAAACTTCTGTAACAGCTGTAAATCTAGAAAAATCTGCACAGATTGCTCCGGGTCAATCTAGACAAAGCTGCACAGTTTACTCCGGGTAAATCTAGACAAAGCTGCACAGTTTGCCCCGGATCAATCTAGACAAAGCTGCACAGTTTTCTCCGGGTCAATTTAGTCAAAGCAGAACAGTTTGCTCCGGGTAAATCTAGTCAAAGCCGAACAGTTTGCTCCGAGTAAATCTAGACAAAGCAGAACAGTTTGCTCCGGATCAATGTAGACAAAGCTGCACAATTTGCTCCGTGTAAATCTAGACAAAGCTGCAGTTTGCTCCGTGTAAATCTAGACAAAGCTGCAGTTTGCTCCGAGTAAATCTAGACAAAGCTGCAGTTTGCTCCGTGTAAATCTAGACAAAGCTGCACAGTTTTGCTCCGGGTCAATCTAGTCAAAGCAGAACAGTTTGCTCCGTGTAAATCTAGACACAGCTGCAGTTTGCTCCGTGTAAATCTAGACAAAGCTGCAGTTTGTTCCGTGTAAATCTAGACACAGCTGCACAGTTTGCTCCGAGTAAATCTAGACAAAGCAGAACAGTTTGCTCCGGATCAATGTAGACAAAGCTGCACAATTTGC
>JAUELF010236777.1:0-12976 GCA_031471495.1 Clinocardium nuttallii
ATGAAAAAACATTGTGGTAAAAACAGCCATTGCACATCATGCTTTCGAAGGTCGTTTTGCTTGCATTTTTGGGGGTTCATGCCGTTTTCAACAGCATATATGTCCAGTCAAGATCACCGTTCCCATACTCATGTTTTTTGGCTGATTCTACCCAGCTAGGCAATAGGACTGAAAACAGTGTGGCAAGAGGAGCGAGCCATTGTCCATCATGCTCCCAAAGGTCTATTTGATTGCGTAGTTGGTTTTTAAGGCCGTTTTCAACAGCATTTATTTCCAATCACCCTCAAAGTTCACACACTCATGCGTCCTATGTGATTCCACCCATCTAGTCAATAGTACTGAAAACAGTGTGGCAAGCAGATACACATAATATAAACAAAACATGCATAGGGCATACACAAACTCTATACCAGACGATGTTAATATTGATGTTAGATGTAAAAGCAGTTAGTATTTGTGTGACATAGAATGGAACAGAAGCTTTATTCATAAAAAAGGGTTTTGATTGCGTTGTTAGGGATTTTAGGCGGTTTTCAACAGCATGTTTGTCCAATCACCCTCAAAGTTCACACACTCATGCGTCCTAGGTGATTCTACCCAGCTAGACAATATATATAGTACTGAAAACAGTGTGGCAAGAAGAGACAGAATATAAACAAAAAATGCATAGGGCATACACAAACTCTATACCAGACGATGTTAATATTGAAGTTAGATGTAATAGCAGTTAGTATTTGTGTGACATAGAATGGAACAGAAGCTTTATTCATAAAACAGCATGTATGTCCATTCAGCCACCCTCACAGGTCACAAACTCATGGGACCTGGGTGAATCAACCCAGCTACACGATATATAGGACAGAAAACAGTGTAGTAAGAAGAGCCATTGCTCACCATGCTTTCAACAAGCGTTTGTAGTGCATTGTCGGGTTGTTTAGGCCGTTTTCAACAGCATGTATATCCAATCACGCTCACAGTTTACATACTCATGCAATTGTGTGTAACTGATCTAAAGTGTTGTGACCGTCCCAGAAACCAAATTGGAAGGGATTAATAACTCTTTTTGATTCAAGGTGATTTTCTAAGCGTGCTTTTTCACCATCCCTACCAGCAATTGTCCGGGACGAGAGTTGAGACTAATAATTGGTCGGTATGATTTAGGGTCATTTGTTTCTTTTCTTAGGCAACGGTATCAAACAGGCTACTTTAAAGGAAATCACTCGGAAACTTCCCTTCGACCAAACATTATTGAATAATGTAAGCCAGAGTTTGAGAGCTGGCTCGGGCATATGTTTGAACATAGTTTATGTAAGTTTTTCTAGCCCTACGTTGGAGCTCTTCCAGCTACTAATGCAATCTTTTAATTCTGTCAGAGTGAATTAAAGATGTATTGGATTAGTCTTAATTTCTAAGGAGGGAGAGTTTAGCATATTTTGATGGGTGTTTTTCAATTTTTAATGACTGGCAAATGTTTTTCTGGGGCGATGTTTTCCGTACTTGAAACCTTGGCATAATGTTTGACAAGTAAGTTTGCCTTGTCAAGGGAGTTGATTGCATCTCTTCTCTTTTTATTATCTTCATTTAGGATAGGAGTAGGTCTAATTGTATTTCCTTTAATTCTGTGATTTTTCCCCCAAAGGTATAATGAATATTTAGGGTTAATGATACAGGATTCGCAGAAAACGTTCCAGTAATCTATTTTTTGCTTTTCAGAACGACTTCTTTGTGGCAGAAGGGGAGTTCTTTATAATGAGTATTTTCTCCTTTAGTCCGAATGTTTTTAAAGTATTTTGCTGCATATCCTTCCAAATTCGTCTGTAAGTAAAAATGAATAACCGTTTATGGACATTTTATGGACATTTTGTGTCTTCTTGTTAGAATAACATTGACATATCCGAATTAAAAGCACCTTTTTAACCAGTATTAACAAATATTTAGTTATAACCTAGCGCTGATTGGGATTGGTTGCTTTATCATGACATATGCTTTAAAGTATTTAGTTATAACCTAGCGCTGATTGGGGTTGGTTGTATTATCATGACATATCCTTTAAAGTATTTAGTTATTACCTAGCGCTGATTGGGGTTGGTTGAATGATCATGACATATGTTTTAAAGTATTTAGTTATTACCTAGCGCTGATTGGGGTTGGTTGAATTGTCATGACATATGCTTTAAAATATTCAGTTATTACCTAGCGCTGATTGGGGTTGGTTGAATTGTCATGACATATGCTTTAAAGTATTTAGTTATTACCTAACGCTGATTGGGGTTTGTGATTTGTCATGACATATCCTTTAAAGTATTTAGTTATTACCTAGCGCTGATTGGGGTTGGTTGAATTGTCATGACATATGCTTTAAAATATTTAGTTATTACCTAACGCTGATTGGGGTTGGTGATTTGTCATGACATATGCTTTAAAATATTCAGTTATTACCTAGAGCTGATTGAGGTTGGTTGAATTGTCATGACATATGCTTTAAAATATTTAGTTATTACCTAGCACTGATTGGGGTTGGTTGAATTGTCATGACATATAATGTATGCTTTAAAGTATTTAGTTATTACCTAGCGCTGATTGGGGTTGGTTGAATTGGACCCAGTATTACACAACACAATATTCCCAGACGACTTGCTACCTTCCCTCATAGACGAATGTTAGACGAATACGCTAGTCACAATGACTGCTATCAGTCATCGAAGAGTATCAAGGGTCAAACCGGGGTTCGAACTTACACAAATGAATTGATAGTTATTGTGTTAATATCGATTGATTCAACTTTATGAGAAACTTCCAATCGTTGGTATAATAAAAGATACATACCAAGTTTGATATAGCGAGCTACAACATTAACAAACAAACAAGAACACTGACACATAGACATAACTTTGCATCAACCTTTTTTCTTTTTAAAATACAAATAAATGCAGATAGACGTGGCCATTAACATATTCGTAAACCTGAAATCTTAAACGTCTTGATTCCTACCGTTTCTGTATACAATTGAAGTATTGCAAAGTATTGTTAACAACGAGGAGTTATTCACACAAAGTGTTTTTCATTTTCCATCAATGCTTATGGTTTGAATACATTATATTTTCTCTGTATAACGTGTTTAGATTTTCTTGAAATAAACCACAAACAAGGGGCCGAATTTCCATTCAATCGTACATTCTCCTTTGCTGGCTTTTCAAATATATTTGTAGTAATGACGTATTGCCCCGGGCGGGTCATACCAACTACTGTTGAAATAGTACTGCCCTCGTATAGCATTACAGCCGATGTGGATGACCCGAGTTGAACAATACTACAGATATTGGAGTAAAGCACACTGTCATCTGTGTCCGACAACTGTGTCGATTCTGGTGATTGGAACCTTTAATGCATCTGCGTACAGTTAAGATTCGGAGCCTGTACATACACCCGGTCTCAACTAGAGTCTTCACTTTTCGCTAATTTGTTATTTAGGCCAATTTGCAAATTGTAACAGAATACTAAAGATGTACATGTAGCCCAACCAGTGTTTGGCCAATATAGTTTTTAATACGACGTTAAAGCGGAGTGTCGATAAGACACAGAATGTTAAAGCGGAGTGTCGATAAGACACATAATGTTAAAGCGGAGTGTCGATAAGACACAGAATGTTAAAGCGGAGTGTCGATAAGACACAGAATGTTAAAGCGGAGTGTCGATAAGACACAGAATCTCCTGTAGCAGCTCATCGGTCAACAATATAGCAACTCTACAGTAAACGACTTTAAAAAACTTCTAGGTGAAACTGTGGAAGATATCTATAAATTAAAGTATAGCTATTGAATAGAGTTGAAAACATTGTGGTAAATGGAGAAATTGCTCATTGTGATCAAGTATTCCTTTTGTCTC
This sequence comes from Clinocardium nuttallii, assembly GCA_031471495.1. Taxonomy (NCBI): domain Eukaryota; kingdom Metazoa; phylum Mollusca; class Bivalvia; order Cardiida; family Cardiidae; genus Clinocardium; species Clinocardium nuttallii. The sequence continues at coordinate 3,886 of JAUELF010236777.1, forward strand.
ATTGTGTTAAATAAGTTCCTCACACATGGTCCACACACTCTTTCTTGTACTGCAGTGTCATTGGTATTGTCTCGTGCTCCTTCCCATCGCCGATGGCGTCAACGTCTATATCGTCCAGTTGGTCGACTTGCACTCCCGTATCCGAGAGTAAATGTCGACAAAAATGATACGTAACCACTGCACACATTGTGTGACTGACAAGACTGCTCGTAGTGCGCAATCTATCCCTAAAATATAAAATGCATTACTGATTGTCTAGATAAGGTAAGAGGAAAAAGACATAACTTTAAAGGTTTCTGTTCGGATATCGCTTGTCTGATCTCAAGATCATTTTATAGAAATGTACCTTTAATGACCGTTTACAAAATAATTATAGTCATATTGTTTTGCTGAAAAGCATGCCTACCATGGGGTATTACAAAGAGGATAACAAGACCATATATTTCCGAATCCTCCTATACTAGTGGTCTGATTCTTTGCCGAGGCCATGTGAACGATATGGGTGCCGCACGTCTCTTTTAGTGTTTTTTTTAATTGACCTTTTGCCTGGTTTTCTCGTTAAACGGCTCAAATGGTTTGAAGCATTAGGACCAATGGGTTTTCAATAACAGGAGTTTGGTTAACCCTTTCCCTCATATAGACGCTTTCTGACGCCTCTGCAGCAGACGGCTTTTTGAAAACATAGTGACAAAAGAAAAGATTGCGCGTTCTCCTTTTGCCACAATGTTTTTCACATTTAGTCATAGAGGGAAAGGGTTAACTGAGTACTTTATCAATATTTATGGTACAATACAATATCAAAACGGGCATCAATCTTTATGGTACAATACAATATCAAAACGGGCATCAATCACAGTAAATGTCACATTAGATTCCGTGCATGTTGACCTAAACGACGGATACATGCTTCACGAATACATTTAGTCAAATACGTAAATGTTTTAATTTTATCAGTTTTAAGTAGTCCGCTGCAAATGTGTTGTATATGGTAAAGAGATTTACAGTGATTTACAGTGATTTACAGAGATTTACAGAGATTCACAGAGATTTACAGAGATTTACAGTATTTACAGTGATTGATTTACAGTGATTTACAGTGATTTACAGTGATTTACAGTGATGTTCTTCTAAATAAAAGATTAAATAGCTAAGTATGACAATACTCTCATTTTGTAACGCCTGTAGCAATGAAAGGGTCAATGACCGACTCCGTTCTTCTCTTCCAACAACTTCATAATGGAAATAATGGCTTCCCTTTCTGGACGCTCAAGGTTGCGGGGAAGCATGACGACCGTCTCACGGTATCAGGATATATATTACCGCCCATTTCAGGTAAATTACCCAGGAAGCGCCGTTGAATGCACAACATATTATCAGGAAGCGACGTTGAATGCACAACATTTTATCAGGAAGCGCCGTTGAATGCACAACATTTTATCAGGAATCGCCGTTAAATGCACAACATTTTATCAGGAAGCGCCGTTGAATGCACAACATTTTATCAGGAATCGCCGTTGAAGGCACAATATTTTATCAGGACTCGCCGTTGAATGCACAACATTTTATCAGGAAGCGTCGTTGAATGCACAACATTTTATCAGGAAGCGCCGTCGAATACACAACATTTTATCAGGAAGTGCCGTTGAATACGCAACATTTTATCAGGAAGCGCCGTTGAATACACAACATTTTCTCAGGAAACGCCTTTAAATACACACTATTTTATCAGGAAGCGCCGTTGAATACACAATATTTTATCAGGAAAACGCAGTTGAATACACAATATTTTCTCAGGATAATTCGTTGAATACACAATATTTTCTCAGGAAACACTGTTGAATACACAATATTTTCTCAGGAAAATTCGTTGAATAGCCTACACAATATTTTCTCAGGAAACACTGTTGAATACACATGAAATAATTTTGAAAGCGGCGTAAAAGATCATTCAATCATATTATATTCAACTTAAATAAAAGGGGGGAAAAGCAATGTAATGAAATAAAACCCAAATACCCCTGTGGCACTTTAATCGTATACAAATCAAATACCCCTGTGGCACTTTAATCGTATACAAATCAAATACCCCTGTGGCACTTTAATCGTATACAAATCAATGTAACGCTGAATGCTGATAGTTACCGAATTCTTCAAATCCAATTTAACATATCGAGTACATTTCCGTTGAATAAACTAGCTCATTTATCAACGTGTTCTGTGATTGAACAAACAATCAAATAACGCTGTAACGCAAACTAACGACATGTAAAGTTACTATCATAGACTTCATCTGAGCCGATCCTTGAGAAAACCAACATGTATGGCATCTGCGTAATGTATCGACCAGATCAGCCTGCGCTATCCGCACAGACTGATCCGGGCCAAAACATTCCGTCTCAGGGGGATAGAGGTATAGAGTAATGATTCCTGAAACAGAAAATTCACTAGAGGCGAAATGTGTCTGTCCGGGTAAGCCTACACGGCATGATTAGGCTGATCCGGGTCAATACTTTACGCAGAGTTCACAATGTTGGTTTTCTTGCGGGACGGCTCATCTCTGTGTGGACATATCTGATGTATTTTTCTCATTTTGTTCCGTTTATAAGAAGGCCGTTTGAACGTGATTGATATTTGGTGATTTATTTGTTCAATAACGCTTCTTGTAATAGCGCCATTTAGAAATCTGTTTCAACAAGGCTATTTCTTTTATTTTATTTTATTTTTCAAATCTGAGATTTGATTGATTAGGATGTAAAGCTGTTTTCAAAAGTAATGTGCCGTCTCAAGAGAAAACCAACATTGTGGACATTGCGTAAAGTATCGACCCGGATCATTGCGTAAAGTATCGACCCGGATCATTGCGTAAAGTATCGACCCGGATCAGCCTAATCCAGGCAGAACTGTGGATTTTCTCTTTCGGGAATCATTAGTCTGTATCTTTATCCTCCTGGGACGAAAATTGTCGGCCCGGATAAGCCTCCTCGGACTGCACAGGTTGGTCTGGGTGGATACTTTACGCTATAGTCCATATAGTGTTGATTTTTTCGTGGAACGGTTCAAATGTGATCGTTATTTATGATATATAAACCAGTAAACGCATGCAGTGACATGACTAAAATACTGTTAGTTATGGTAAATAAACCAGTATGTAAATGCAGTGACATGACTGAAATACTGTTGAAAACGGTTTACAACAACGTTCAAATTGACGACTTATGCAACCCGGTATTTTTAAACTTGTACCTGTCAGTTATATTCAATTTTCTATTTCTTTTTTTCATTTTAGGTGAGACCTCGGCTTAAAGCTAGTGAAAAAGATTGCCTCATTTGCATTTTTATTCATGTAACCCTAATATAAATATAATTCACCAATAATAGTATCCCTCTCTATTCATGTGTTCGTGCTACCCATTGCAGTTAGATACTTAAAAAAGGAAACCATGCTCTAGAACAATTAGTTGACAAATGTTTAAAAAGGCAAATCTCAGAAGACCCCTTCCCAAAACACAACGCATCTGCAACAGACGAAAATAAAAACACCTAGTTCAAGTTGTCTCAAAATTCTCAAAATAAAAGGTAGTTATTAGACATAGTTGGAAACATTCTGACACAAGGAGGAATTGGTCTTAAAGAGCACTTGCTTCTTTTACAACACTGTTTTCAATAGTCGTCTGCAGATACGTCAACAAGCATCTACATACGGGAACGAGTTAAAGGGGACGTGTTTTAACCATGTGTAGGGTTCGCTTTATGAACTCGCGATATCTCGAACATCCGATAATCCGAATATATCGTTTAACTCGAACCAACTTCTCGAACGAATCTATCATTTTAAAAACAGCACAGCAGAGTGCTTTGGGTAAGAAAAGAATAAAGTCGAAATGACTTGAAAAGCTGAAATTACGTAAACGTGTCCCTTCTTCCATTCAATGGGGAGGAGGGAGTGCAACAGTGTGAGAATTAGCGCGGTCCCTCCCCCTTCTAGATTGAACACTGGGTGTATTACTCGAACATGTCGTTAACTCGAAGTAATTTCCGGGCTGGCATTGGACTCTAGTAATCGCGACTCCACTTAAACTAGAGAGTTCCTCAACAGACGAGTCAATGCTATGGTACGAAATAAACATTTACTTTTTCATTTCTCTCTGTCAACTCTTTCCAACTTGAAGACTCATGTTGAAGTCTTTTGCAGGAGATGACTCTTGAAACATAGTGATAAAAACATTCTGAAACAAATATTAAATATCATGAAGATTATGTTCTTTTATCTTTTTCACATTTATAAATATTTGTATTAACGCTATATATAGTTTTAACTTATACATGTATTTCGTTTAAATACAATAAGGCTAAAATACAAAAAGAGCAGTGTTACTCGGGAAGATATAGAGAATAATAGGTTGATGCCGTGGATTGAGAAAGTTTATCTGGCAAGGCAAAGTAAGAGCAGTGTTACTCGGGAAGATAATGTTATTCAAGCATTGGTGCACACATTCATTATTGCATTGTTCATGTTATTTGTTATTTGGTTGATGAAAACACGCACGGTTCGATAAATAACACAAAGTTTTAATTTGACGAAAATATAATGTAAATTTATTATTTTATTGTGAATGAAATAATTGACGAAAACTCGCATGGTTCGATAAATAACAAAACGTTTTAATTTAACTAAAATATAATGTAATGTTCATCTTTGCATTAACAGAATCATGTCGATATGATAGAGTATAAACGGCTCACTTGTTTCTTGGTTGATTTGGGATTTAATGCCGTTTTCAACAATTATCCAGTCATATTACCGGCTGCCAATTCACGTACCAGTGAGTTTCCTGGCTTTCCCACACCAGTACTCGACACAATAGTCTTTCCAAGCAACTAACTGGTATTGAAAGACTGTTAGCTCGTTTGTGGAAGACGAATGACGCTTGTCTCAATGACTTTTGTCAAACGTCGGAAAGAATGTTGGCCGAGCTAGGGTTCGAGTTCAATACCGCTGGATTGACAGCCGTCTTCGCTACCGACTGCGCTACTATGGCTCGAAAACGTCTCAATGGCAAATTTCGAATAAAAAGCTAAACAATTTTCACATAGAAGAAATCTGAAGCAAACGCTAAACCAATTTTTTAAAAAAAATGGAAACTCTAATTTAATGGTTAACCAATGACTTAAAGTGGCAAATATTGTGGAAATTTCTTCTTTTGCCACAATGTTTTCAAAAGTCGTCGGTTTCAGAAAGCGTCTGTATGAGGGAAAGGGTTAAACACATTGACAGGAGCACCTTTCATCATCACAATAACTCGAGTAATTATCAACGATACAATTACGCTTACACCATTCAACCATGCCGACCACGTGATACCAGTCAAATTTGGCGCCACAAATGACACGTGACGGCGGATGACACGTGTGGTACGGTCCTGGACCGAAAGCACCCATATCGTCCATGGGTTCTGAAAATGGATTTTCTTTTGACACAACCGACACAAATCTTTCTCTATTATTATCGTCGTCTCCGTCAGTTCTTAAAGTTACTTGAACACCCTTTGTCTGCGCTTCGCCATCGTTTATTAAGTTAGCTTTATCCAAGGGGTGGTGATGATGATGGTGATGATGATGATGATGGTGATCGTGATTGTGGTCATGGTGATGATTATCATGAATATGGTTGTCAGTTATTGTTTTATCTATCACATTATTGAATAGGTCGATTTGTATCGGAACTCCATCGTTGTTTTTAACATTTGAATCAGGCATTGATCCGGTTTTGCTGACATCCTGAGTATTTATGTTACCATCAATAGGACCTTGTGATATGCCGCTTTGAATTTCAGCTGTAATATCACCCATAGTAACAACAGGATGAGATAGGTCTAGTATCACGTTTGTTCCATCTTCGATGTTGATGTCACCTGTCATGTCCCCACTTAGTGGGCTAGGTTCCCCTACAGTGTTAACAACTCCACCAATAAACTCATTAACGCCACCACGGCTATGAATATGTGCCTGATCGCCAAACAGTTTGTCATTTCCTCCACCGATGACGTTATTACCACTACCGATGACGTCATTATGTCCATCGATGACGTCATTAGCACCACCGACAACGTCCCTAGCTTTACCGATTATGTAATTTCCTCCTCTAATGATATAATTAGGATCACCTCTAATGGTGTTATCACTGGTGGGTAAATTGTTAGTACCATCAATACTTCCACTATCTATGTTGCCTATATACTTATCACCTTTGACACCTTTGAAGTTGAAATCTGTATTTTTTCTTTGACCAAAGGGACTATTCAGAAACAGGACATCATTAGCTTTCTTAGATAATACAAACAGTCTATCTCGTGCAAGCGGTTTCGGTACGTCCATCACGGAAATTGCATGCAAGTCGTTCATTTGACCTTTAGTGCCAAGCTGCTGTGTATCCAATGGGGACATATTCACTTCTTTCTCCCCGTGGGAGATCGGTGGAAACCCAGAATTCAGATTGGCGGTGCCCTTCTGAAACCTTTGTTTGTCGTATAATGATTCCCAGATGTATGGTTTGTTGAATGAATTCATTCGATGATCCCTAAATGTCTTCATGGAATAAGGGTATACAGAATTTTGGAATCTACCATTTTTATGAAACGATTTGGGTTTTCTGGAGAAAACTGATGATATTCCGTAAAATTCGGGGCCATTTTGGAAATGATGAAACGCTGGAGAATTATGATGGAATGGCAGATACCGTGAATGCATTGGCTTCATTTGCATTAATGTCTTGGCCATACGGTAGGGCGGTAGTTTATAATCTGAATACAGGTGCGGGAATGGTTGGCCATGGAATCGATGAAATGGCGAAGGTATTGGTGGAAATGGATACACCTGAAAAAGAATATAAAACATTTTGAAATAGGCTCACTGATTTCAAACGCAATACAATAATATGAAAGTCCCATTGTTATGAATGTATATAAGGGGATGAAACATGCCCTGGCAAAAATGGATACATCTGAAAAAGAATACAAGAAACTTTTGAAATAGGTTCATTAATTTCAAACGCAATACATTTGTGCGAAAGTCCCATTGTTATGAATATATATAGGGGGATGAAACATGCCCTGGGGAAAATGGAACCACACTAAGTGAACATGATTTGGAGTTTGTTTTCTGAAAGCGTCGCTCGTTAAATTAGAACTTTGTAACTTGAGCACCAAGGAGGGAGTCGGGGCATCTTTTACCCTTTCAACATACAACAAATCTGCAGCAGACGAAGTCAACAAAGCAACACTTTGGACACTCCCTGTAATGGAAAATATTCATTGTATATGGTTGAAAACTTTATGGCAAAAGAAAGAAAATGTTACATCATGCACCCATTTCTCGTTTTGTCACAATGTTTTCAAAAGTCTCCTTCTGCAGATGCTTCAAAAGGAATAGCCAAATCAGAACGTTTATCGTATTTAAAACGTTAAACTAGTTGTTTTTGTTACAAAACGCAGATATCTAGGTAATGTGCGTTCTGCATGTTCTAGAATCCTGTTTGACCCTCTAAGCCTAAGTTGTTGGTACTCAAAAGAACCGTATCAATAGGGTTTGGTTGGTTTTACAAAGATATTGTGGAGAAAGAGCTGTATACCCCCCTTATTATCAGGATGTATGACCATATGTATACTTACTGGAAACCGGACCATAGGAGGGAAGCCGCGAACGGGGAAGTTTAGCGGCTTAAAATGACGAAAATGATTCGTGGATTTTTTTAATTTGTGTCTGTAGTAGCCGCCGCCCCGACGAAATGTATTGTGTCCTAGCAACCCGTTTATCATTATCAGAATGAACAGCAGTTTGTATAGCTTCGCCATGTTTAACAAGACCGTTGGTTCCTGGACTTGGGTTCCTGTAAATGTAACAAAATATAATTTATTAATAAGGGGTTAACGCCGTTTCAACAATTGTTCAGTCATATCACGGCGGTCAGTTCACCCACGCATGTGTTTCCTAGCGTTCTCACACGAGTACTCGACATACGTATACTTACTTAGCAACCGGCTGTGTTTTAACTTAGACTGCTAGCCCATTTGTAAAGGACGAATGCCGATTGTCGAAGTAAATGTTGTCAAACGTCGGAAAGAATGTTGTCCGAGCTAGTATTCGAACTCACAAACCCTGTAGTGTTACCCGGACTCGACTTGTGTTAAAAAAAGAATAGAAAATCTACAGAAGGTGAAACGTTTCTATCTGGGTTAGCCTGCTCGGCATTCTTAGGCGAATCAGGGTCGTCACTATACGCAGAGTCAACAATGTTGGGTTTCTCGCGAGACGACTCCAGTCATTATACACACAGTTCAAAAACATCTGTTTAAGCAGTTATTTTTTTAGAATTAAAACAATTCCGTTCCACAGTAGGCATACTCTTATAGTGATCTTTGATATTGTAAATATGTTTTCATTTGCAGAAAAACATGATAGTATATGAGCAGTGCAATAAATACCTAAAAACTCAAACAATTATCAACAATATTTCAATTTCTAAATAGTATAAGTGCAAGTAGTTCAAAATACCTTTTCTTTCGTCTTATTATTCCGAATCTAGACATACGACTCTTTATATAAAGACAATAACTAGTAATTATCTTAAACATTTCATTTTCGGAACAACATACTGGTATACAAAGTTCATAAATACCTGTTAAACGGTTTACTTTTCCGAACCCAGATATACACAACTCTTAACAGGAGATACACACTAATACTGATATTTGACAGCGCGAATTATCGTCAATATTTCCTTTGCAGAACAACAAACACTGATGTATGTATGTATACATGCTAATCAAACTGTCAATGATGCGTGTTTCATGTCCCGAGTCCCCGCCCCCGTGATTATCAATTAATCCATATATGGGCCGCTCCATGAGAAAACCATCATAGTGGTACCCGCGTAAAGTATTGACCCATATCAGCCTGCGCAATCCGCACAGGCCAAATCGGGCCGACACATTCCGTCTCAGGCGGATAGAGGTATAGAGAAATGATTCCTGAAACAGAAAATCCCCAAGAGGCGAAAAGCGTCTGTCCGGGTTATCCTGCGCGACATGCTTAG
>JAUELF010236788.1:0-12975 GCA_031471495.1 Clinocardium nuttallii
CCGCTAAACCCTGTATCACACTGACATACAAACGAACCGTGAGTATTTGTACAATTAGCATCAGAATGACATGGGATTGAGTCGCATTCATTGATATCTGTCATAATAAAACGGTATACGTATACCTTAAGTAAATACCAAAGCAATTGATTCGGCATCACATCATTTAAAGCATAATGATTTCAATGGTGACTAGTATATAGTGGGTTCTCAAAATGAATTATGAAAACAATAAGTTGTATTTAAATAATGTGTTCAAGTGATTTAATTACATGAATCGTTTTCATATGTTCTTGATAATATCATCCTTTAGCTTGGAATATAGAATTATACATGCGAGCCTCTTATCAATTTTTCAACAGTCTCACGAATGTACTGTGACGGTCTTGAGACAGTCGTAGGACAGTCGCACGGAAGTCGCAAGACATAGATACCACACAAATAATCAAAGAACAAAAAGGAGAGAAGACGTAATCCATATCTGTTCCTACCTAACACACCATCGCTAAAATCATATACTTGTAATTGCGCGTAGCTTACATAGAATACGCTTTAAAATCACTTTAAATGCGAGCCTCTTATAAATCTTGCAACAGTTTCATGACTGTACTGTGACGGTCTTGGGACAGTCGCACGGAAGTCGCAAGAAATAGATACCACACAAATAATCAAAGAACACAAAAGGTGCAAGTAAGATCAGCTTAAATCTCCTCCACGACATACCAATTCATTCAAACCCACATCACTTAAAGCATAATGATTTCAATGGTGATTAGTATATAGTGGGTGCTCAAGAATAACATGAAAACAATAAGTTGGATTTAAATAATTTGTTCAAGTGATTTACTTACATGAACCGTTTTCATATGTTCATGATAGTGTCATCCTTTAGTTTAGACTATAGAATTATACATGCGAGCATCTTAACAATCTTGCAACAGTTTCACGACTGTACTGTGACGGTCTTTAGACAGTCGTAGGACAGTCGCACGGAAGTCGCAAGACATAGATACCACACAAATAATCAAAGAACTAAAAAGGTGCTAGTAATATCAGCCTAAATCTCCTCCACGACATACCAAATTTAGAAACGCAATGTCCTATAGCTGAGAAGACATGACCACTAGCTGTTTCATTGAATCGGACTAGATTTAAAAGTCACGTCACACGGACCCACGATTGGTAACTAACACACTATCGCTAAGAGCATATACTTGTAATTGCACGTAGCTTACAGATAATACGCGGTAAAAGCATATCAATAAAGACACATACCACTGCATGAAAATCCATCACCGTTAAACCCTGTATCACACTGACATACAAACGAACCGTGAGTATTTGTACAATTAGCATCAGAATGACATGGGATTGCGTCGCATTCATTGATATCTGTCAACATAAAACGGTACATACGTATACATTAAGTAAATATCAAACCGATTGATTCGACATCACATCACTTAAAGCATAATGATTTCAATGGTGACTAGTATATAGTGGGTTCTCAAAATTCTACATGAATCGTTTTCATATGTTCACGATAATATCATCCTTTAGCGTGGAATATAGAATTATAAATCCGAGCCTCTTAACAATGATTCAACAGTCTCACGACTGTACTGTGTCGGTCTTGAGACAGTCATAGGACAGTCGCACGGAAGTCGCAAGAAATAGATACCACCCAAATAATCAAAGAACAAAAAAGGTGCAAGTTAGATCAGCCTAAATCTCCTCCACGACAAACCAAATTTAGAAACTAAATGTCCTATAGCTGAGCAGACATGACTCCTATCTGTTTCTTTGAATCGAACCAGATTTCAGAGTCAAGGTCACACAGACCCACGATTGGTACCTAACACAAAATCACTAAGATCATAGACTTGTAATTGCGCGAAGCTTACATAGAATACGCGCTAAAAGCATATAAATAAAGACACATACCACTGCATGTAAATCCATCACCGCTAAACCCTGTATCACACTGACAAACAAACGCACCGTGAGTATTTGTACAATTAGCATCAGCATGACATGGGATTGAGTCGCATTCAATGATATCTGTCAAAATAACACGGTATATACGTATACCTTAAGTAAATATCAAACCAATTTATTCAACCTCACATCACTTAAAGCATAATGATTTCAATGGTGATTAGTATATAGTGGGTGCTCAAGAATAACATGAAAACGATAAGTTCGATTAAATAATTTGTTCAAGTGATTTACTTACATGAACCGTTTTCATATGTTCATGATAGTGTCATCCTTTAGTTTGGAATATATAATTATACATGTGAGCCTCTTAACAATCTTGCAACAGTTTCACGACTGTACTGTGACGGTCTTGAGACAGTCGTAGGACAGTCGCATGGAAATCGCAAGACATAGATACCACACAAATAATCAAAGAACAAACAAGATGGAAGTAAGATCAGCCTAAATCTCCTCCACGACATACCATATTTAGAAACGCAATGTCCTATAGCTGAGAAGACATGACCACTAGCTGTTTCATTGAATCGGACCTGATTTCAAAGTCAACGTCACACGGACCCACGATTGGTACCTAACACGCTATCGCTAAGATCATATACTTGTAATTGCACGTAGTTTACATAGAATACGCGGTAAAAGCATATAATTAAAGACACATACCACTGCATGAAAATCCATCACCGTTAAACCCTGTATCACACTGACATACACACGAACCGTGAGTATTTGTACAATTAGCATCAGAATGACATGGGATTGAGTCGCACTCATTGATATATGTCATAATAAAACGGTAAACGTATATCTTAAGTAAATATCAAACCAATTGATTCGACATCATATCACTTAAAGAATAATGATTTCAATGTTGATTAGTATATCGAGTGTTCTCAAAAATAATATGAAAACAATAAGTTAGATTTAAGTAATGTGTTCAAGTGATTTCATTACATGAATCGTTTGCATATGTTCATGATATTATCATCCTTTAGCTTGGAATGATTATTATAATTATTTCAATTGTGACTAGTATTTTGTTGGTTTCTTAAAAATAATATGAAAACTATAGGTTTGATTTAAATAATGTGTTCAAGTGATTAAATTACATGAATCGTGTTCATATGTTCATGATAGTATCATCCTTTAGCTTGGAATATATAATTATACATGCGAGCCTCTTAACAATCTTTCAACAGTCTCACGACTGTACTGTGACGGTCTTGAGGCAGTCGTAGGACAGTCGCACGGAAGTCGCGAGACATAGATACCACACAAATAATCAAAGAACAAAACAGTTGAGAAGACATGATCTCTATCTGTTTCTTTGAACCGGACCAGATTTCAAAGTCAAGGTCACACAGACCCACGATTGGTACCTAACACACCATCGCTTTGATCATATACTTGCAATTGCGCGTACTTTACATAGAATACGCGGTAAAAGCATATAAATAAAGACACATACCACTGCATGTAAATCCATCACCGCTAAACCCTGTATCACACTGACAAACAAACGCACCGTGAGTATTTGTACAATTAGCATCAGCATGACATGGGATTGAGTCGCATTCAATGATATCTGTCAAAATAACACGGTATATACGTATACCTTAAGTAAATATCAAACCAATTTATTCAACCTCACATCACTTAAAGCATAATGATTTCAATGGTGATTAGTATATAGTGGGTGCTCAAGAATAACATGAAAACGATAAGTTCGATTAAATAATTTGTTCAAGTGATTTACTTACATGAACCGTTTTCATATGTTCATGATAGTGTCATCCTTTAGTTTGGAATATATAATTATACATGTGAGCCTCTTAACAATCTTGCAACAGTTTCACGACTGTACTGTGACGGTCTTGAGACAGTCGTAGGACAGTCGCATGGAAATCGCAAGACATAGATACCACACAAATAATCAAAGAACAAACAAGATGGAAGTAAGATCAGCCTAAATCTCCTCCACGACATACCATATTTAGAAACGCAATGTCCTATAGCTGAGAAGACATGACCACTAGCTGTTTCATTGAATCGGACCTGATTTCAAAGTCAAGGTCACACGGACCCACGAATGGTACCTAACCCTCTATCGCTAAGATCATATACTTGTAATTGCACGTAGCTTCCATAGAATATGCGGTAAAAGCATATGAATAAAGACACATACCGCTGCATGAAAATCCATCACCGTTAAACCCTGTATCACACTGACAAACAAACGAACCGTGAGTATTTGTACAATTAGCATCAGAATGACATGGGATTGAATCGCACTCAAAATAGGACGGTATATACGTATACCTTAAGTAAATATCAAACCAATTTATTCAACATCACATCACTTAAAGCATAATGATTTCATTGGTGATTAGTATATAGTGGGTGCTCAAGAATAACATGAAAACAATAAGTTTGATTTAAATTATTTGTTCAAGTGATTTAATTACATGAACCGTTGTCATATGTTCATGCTATTATCCTCCTTTAGCTTGGAATATAGAATTATACATGCGAGCCTCTTAACAATCTTGCAACAGTTGCACGACTGTATTCTGGCGGTCTTGAGACAGTCGTAAGACAGTCGCAAGACATAGATACCACACAAAAAATCAAAGAACAAAAAAGATGCAAGTTGGATCAGCCTAAATCTCCTCCACGACATACCAAATTTAGAAACTCAATGTCCTATAGCTGAGAAGACATGACCACTAGATGTTTCATTGCATCGGACCAGATTTCAAAGTCAAGGTCACACAGACACACGATTGGTACCTAACACACCATCGCTGAGATCATATACTTGTAATTGCACGTAGCTTACAAAGAATACGCGTTAAAAGCATATAAATAAAGACACATACCACTGCATGAAAATCCATCACCGCTAAATCCTGTATCACACTGACATACAAACGAACCGTGAGTATTTGTACAATTAGCATCAGAATGACATGGGATTGAGTCGCATTCATTGATATATGTCAGAATAAAACGGTACATACGTATACCTTAAGTAAATATCAAACCAAATGATTCGACATCACATCACTTAAAGCATAATGATTTCAATGGTGACTAGTATATCGAGGGTGCTCAAGAAAAACAATAAAACAATAAGTTGGATTAAATAATTTGTTAAAGTGATTTATGTACATGAACCGTTTTCATATGTTCATAATAGTATCATCATTAAGTTGGAATATAGAATGATACGTGCGAGCCTCTTAACAATCTTGCAACAGTCTCACAACTGTACTGTGGTGGTCTTGAGACAGCCGTAGGACAGTCACGCGGAATTCGCAATACCTAGATACCACACAAATAATCACAGAACAAAAAAGGTGCAAGTTAGATCAGCCTAAATCTCCCCCACGACATACCAAATTTAGAGACTCAATGTCCTATAGCTGAGAAGACATGACCCCTAGTTGTTTCATTGAATCGGACCATATTTCAAAGTCAAAGTCACACAGACCCACGATTGGTAAGTAACTAACACAATCATCGCTAAGATCATATACTTGTAATTGCACGTAGCTTACATAGAATACGCGGTAAACACATATAAATAAAGACACATACCATTGCATGTAAATCCATCACCGCTAAACCCTGTATCACACTGACAAAGAAACGAACCGTGAGTATTTGTACAATTAGCATCAGAATGACATGGGATTGAGTCGCATTCATTGTTATCTGTCAAAATAACACGGTATATATGTATATTTTAAGTAAATATCAAACCAATTTATTCAACCTCACATCACTTAAAGCATAATGATTTCAATGGTAATTAGTATATAGTGGGTGCTCAAGAATAACATGAAAACAATAAGTTTGATTTAAATAATTCGTTCAAGTGATTTAATTACATGAACAGTTTTCATATGTTCATGATAGTATCATCCTTAAGTTTGGAATATATAATTATACATGCGAGACTCTTAACAATCTTACAACAGTTTGACGACTGTACTGTGACGGTCTTGAGACAGTCGTAGGACAGTCGCATGGAAGTCGCAATACATAGATACCACACAAATAATCAAAGAACGAAAAAGGCACAAGTTAGATCAGCCTTAATCTCCTCCATGACATACCAAATCTAGAAACTAAATGTTCAAAGTCAAGTTCACACAGACCCACGATTGGTACCCAACACACCATCGCTAAGATTATATACTTGTAATTGTACGTAGCTTACATAGAACACGCGTTAAAAGCATATAAATAAAGACACATACCAGTGCATGAAAATCCATCACCGCTAAACCCTGTATCACACTGACATACAAACGAACCGAGAGTATTTGTACAATTAGCATCAGAATGACATGGGATTGATTCGCATTCATTGATATCTGTCATAATAAAACGGTTTACCCAAAGTAAATATCAAACCAATTCATTCGGCATCACATCACTTAAAGCATAATTATTTCAATGGTGACTAGAATATAGTGGGTTCTCAAAATTAATATGAAAACAATAAGTTAGATTTAAATAATGTGTTCAAGTGATTTAATTACATGAATCGTTTTCATATGTTCATGATAATATCATCCTATAGCTTGGAATATAGAATTATACTTGCGAGCCTCTTAACAATCTTGCAACAGTCTCACGACTGTACTGTGACGCTCTTGAGACAGTCGTAGGACAGTCACGCGGAAGTCGCAATACATAGATACCACACAAATAATCAAAGAACAAAAAAGGTGCAAGTTAGATGAGCCTAAATCTCCTCCACGACATACTTAATTTAGAAATTCAATGTCCTATAGCTGAGTTGTTTCATTGAATCGGACCAGATTTCAAAGTCAAGGTCACACGGACCCACGATTGGTACCTAACACACCATCGCTAAGATCATATACTTGTAATTGCACGTAGCTTACATAAAATACGTGTTAAAAGCATATAAATAAAGGTACATACCCCTACATGAAAATCCATCACCGCTAAACCCTGTATCACACTGACAAACAAACGAACCGTGAGTATTTGTACAATTAGCATCAGAATGACATGGGATTGAGTCGCATTCATTGATATCTGTCAAAATAAAACGGTATATACGTATACTTTAAGTAACTATCAAACCAATTCATTCAACCTCACATCGCTTAAAGCATAATTATTCCAATGGTGATTAGTATATGAGCCAATATTAAATTCAGCCCGAATTGCTGTCCTTTGCATTTTTCACAAAAAACGCTAAATATTTAGTAAAAACGTAAACAGGGGTATGTTATTAGCAATGAGTTTGATAAAATAAACAAGTTTTCCTATTCATATACGAAGAAAAAATATGCATTTGACCACTTGTAGTACCAAAAAATGTGTATTTTTGCCTGTCCCCAAATTGAATTTTTGCTTTTTAAGCGTTTATTTTTAATTGTATGAACTTATATGAGGTACAATTTCTTCTTTACATCCAGTTATCACATATTATAAAGCGTTTTACAATCTGTAATAACTGCACTTATCAGCATTAGCAAAAAAACAGCAGAACATATTCTTTGGGTTATTTACCAACAAGTGACTGTTCAAAAGAAGGTACAATATTTCAAAGAATGCGGCCAGGGTTATTCATGATAATGAAAATTGTGTGGAGGGAAATATTTGAAAAAGTTGGTGAGTAACTGATGGCATAATTTTTAAAACTTGTCCTTTATGTAACACATTTGCAAGCATTTCACTGACCAGCAAGAAATAGTTTCATAATGCTACAGTTAGAAATGTAAATCATTCCTGATTCACTATGGTTACAATTGTTTTGCTTTTCTTGTTAGTTAATAAATTTATTAAAACACACGTGTGGGTCCTTCCAATAACGGTCCTTTAAATAACGGCCTCCTTTGTTATTGGAAGTACACAAATCGTTACTGCAAGGACATATTGAAGCAAAATCTTACCCTCAATGGTTATTTTTTAGAATAAAAACTTACAAATATACAGATAGTTTAGATAGATGTACAGTTATAGATTAAAGGTAAAGAGAGAAAACCTTCTGATGTTTATATACTGATTACTTAATCTCACATTTTCGTTATTGGAAGGACTATAGTATGTTATTGCAAGGACATGCTATTACTCCATTCACATATTAAGACGAAATGTTGCATATTTTACTACATATACATTTTGAAAACAATGTTAAAAAGGGGGAAAAGCTCTCAATGAGCATTTTCATCTTTTCTCACAGTACATTCATCTATATCAATTTAACACTTAATAGTCCAGCTATGACAACTTTTTAATGACTTTTTGTTTAAAAGCAGATGTATAATTGCCTTCAAAGAAAAGGTTTAATAATGTCTTGATTATTGAATTCAAGTAAATTGATGTCAACCCTTTCCTTGGTGAAGGTCGCATTAGAATCATGAGATTAAAAGTGAAATTTCTCATATGAAGTTTACCCTTTTGTCACAATGAAGTTTACCCTTTTGTCACAATGAAGTTTACCCTTTTGTCACAATGTTTTCAACCTATGTGTACAGTTACTTCAAGAAATAACAGTTTTCGTGAATCCTTTTTTTACATATACATATTGTATTTGTATTGTAATTGACTTTTTCACAAAGTTAAGCAACATACATCTTGGTTGGTACAAATGTACTTGGATGGGCGAACCGTGATGGCTTAACTCTGTACACATTACAGCAGGAACAAAAAAATATTATATGTATGTGATGCAGACGATTGTTGAATAAATTGATGGAATAGATGAATTGAGCAACTTCGCCTTTATTCACAATGTTTTGCTACAGTAATTAAGTGCCAAGTTATGCAAACTTTCTTTTATTTTCAATGTTTTTGAAGCAGGATTAAAAGTGCTAACCTGGAATAAAGTTAAGTACTATTAAAGACATGATGTTTTTAAAGTATATGTTTTGTGTGCTATAAATTAAAAAGTGCCATTGCAGCTGCAGTTTTGAAAATTACTTTTAAAACTTTAATCCTTCTGCTCATGAAACAAGTCTGCAGCTAATCAATTTGAAAACATGAATGCAAACATATAGAATACGGTTTCTAAAAGACTTTTAGAACCATTCATTGAGTCCAGTACATTGTTGCAAATGAAGAACTTGCTAATCAATAGCAATTTCTCCTTTTGTCACTGTCTTCAAATACCATGATCAATCTTCTGCAGACCTCAAAAGCCACGTGATAGGTGATGGGGCCAACTCTAAGATTGATACCATTATTAGTTTGGTCATAGTAAATTTCTATATATATATCCACTGACAACAATAAAATATGTTTGCTGCATACTTAAAAATCAAGTAAGTCCTTGCAGTAACAGAAACATATTTTTGCTTTACAGATTTAGACATAAATAGTTTCCATGGTAAAGGACTCGATAATCTTGGCTTCTCTCATTTAATAGATAAATGTGCAACTTAAATATAATCAATAGTTTCATATGCGGCATGTATACCATCATATTTATCACTTGATTGTTCCCCTATCAAATTACATGGTTTGTCCTTCCAATAACATAGTCAATGTGTCTGTTTTATCTTATAACAATCATTTAAATAATATCTGTATTTTTTCATGCAGTTGTATTGATTTTTTCTCTATAGGTTTTGTTACTTGTTTGCAGTTGTTAGGGTTAAACATTAATGATAATATTGATATATATATATCAGTGTGTTCCTTTCAGTTACAAAGTGGGTCCTTCCAATAACATCGATAATAGTTTACTGTTTCGGAAATATTTACGACAAACATAAAATATAAGGTCAACTTGCTGCATTACTGATGCAATTTGAACATAAACAGTTATTTGTTTGAATGTTTACAGTTATAAATAAAACGAAAACTTAACCATATGTGTAAGTTTGTCATTTATGTAACACAATTCTGTCCTTCCATAACAAATATGTCCTTAATGTAACGATGCAATTTTTGGGTCAGTTTGACTAACTCACAAATAGTGAAAACAAAACCAATGCATTTATGAATAAAACTAATACATTCACAAGTATTAACAACACTACAGATACAGGCTGAAACAAAATGTACAGGTACTTTAGTACGCAAAATATTGACCATTTTACGCCGTATAACATGTTGTACAGGGAAAATCCATCAGTTTAAAAAGAAAAAAGTTGAGCAGCATGAATGAGTTATTATACATTGTTGATAGTGAGCCAAAATGTTTCATTTTTAATGAAATAATATGGCCTTATACGATAATTACATATATGTTGCTGGAAGGACATGCTATAAGCACCAGTGGCTTTCTATATAAAAAATAATTAAAAGTTGGATGAATTAAGGGTGCTTTTAAGAAAGACAAGCTTCCACATACATAGCATTACCATTTAACATGATGATATACATACAAATACAGAGAACATTTTTCAAAATTTTAACCGACCAGATTTGGGTGAAATTTGATATTGGCTCGTATATACCAACGACATCACTTCATATTTCAGTGACGTACAACACCACAACCGTATTTAGTGACCGTATTTGACGGAATACAATATTAAATCCGTCTTGCTTAAATGCGAATGTTGATCTGCATGTGTTCCGGAAAATGGGCAGGTATATGATATAAAAGTGAATACCATTAAACCTTTAATACACGTATTCTTATCCATCGTGTATTTATTCGTTAAATATCAAACATGATATATAAGTTATTAAAAGTGAGATGGTAAATAAATCGTATGTACTATGTTTGACTTACCTTATAAATTCTTCGATCCCGTGACATGACGCGCAGTGTTTATTCTTATAGATTTCATCGTGCAGTCGAGTGTTAGAGACTAAAACCAAATCGTTAATGTATGGAATTTCCGTGAAGACCTCACCACATTTATCGATGGTCAATTGACTCCCGTTAAAATCCTCGGGGCACCGGTCAAATATTCGATAGGAGGGAAATAATTCAGCAACCTGATATCCGGCAGAGAAAGGTGTCTTCGCCACAGAGTTAACGCAATTCGCTCGAATTTCAAGGGGATCATGTTCTACCTGTGCGTCCGGACAGCAGTCGTTGAATTTCCAACAGTTTGCATCGCAAAAGCAGTTGCTACAGCATGGCACAACATCGACAGATTCGGTGAAGTTATCGTACCTACGGTCAATGGTACAAAGGTCAGTATACGGACAGGTCTGTCTGACAAATTCAACCTCGTCAAATTGTGCTTTTGATACAGCGATGAGAAGAACTAATATACCCAATAGGATGGTCGTCATTGCTGCATCAGAATCGGTCCTACATGAACGAAAAAAAATCAACATTTACAATAAATCAGCCTGGAATGAAAATGACGATTAGTTGTCAATGCTAAAGGCTTGACAACATGCTATGGTTTAACACTTTCACTATTGCAGACACATTTTAAAAACGAACGGCAAAAATATGTTTAATGCATATGTTCCCCATCTGTTATAAAATGTTTAACTCTATTTAATCATTAATGGAGAGGTACCATAAGGTTACCTTGGTATTTTCAAAGCAGCCTGTTGCAGATTTGTTAAATGTGGTAAAGAGAACATAGGCCACGAATAAGTATTAAAGTTTAAACGCAATATGCACCAATGATGCTACGTGTTGCAAATATTACGAACAATTCATTCATCCCTTCCACACATGAAGGTCGCAGTAAACGTCTATTCTAACAATGTCTTCATAACTAAAAAAAACAATACAATAGCATTTATTGGTCCACTGTTTTCTATGAATCGGATAATTTAACTCTTCTACTGTGAGGTGGAAAACCTGCCTGTCTTCAGCGAAATAGTTCGGTAGCTAAGGGGTTTTGTCAATGCTCCAATTACATTAAAGCTACTATAAAAAATACTACCCTGTGTTCAGTGAAACTGTTCGGTAGCCCACCTTTGTCCACCCCCAAATAACATTAAAGCTACTATAAGAAAATACTTCCCGGTGTCCAGTGAAACACTTCGGTAGCTCACCTTTGTCTATCCCCCAATTACATTACAGCTACTATAAGGAAATACTACCCTGTGTCCAGTGAAACAGTTCGGTAGCCCACCTTTGTCAATCCCCTAATTACATTACAGCTACTATAATACATACTACCCTGTGTCCAGTGAAACAGTTCGGTTGCCCACATTTGTCCATCCCCCAATAACATTACAGCTACTTTAAGGAAATACTTCTCGGTGTCCAGTGAAACAGTTCGGTAGTTCATCATGTTTGTAAATCCCCTAATAACATTAAAGCTACTATAAGGAAACACTACCCTGTGTCCAGAGAAACAGTTCGGTAGCTCAAGGGTTGTCAATCCTCCAATTACATTAAAGCTACTATGACAATTATTACCCTGTGTCCAGTTAAATAGTTCGGTAGCCCACCTTTGTCCATCCCCCAATTATAATACAGCTACTATAAGGAAATACTTCCCGGTGTCCAGAGAAACAGTTCGGTAGCTCAAGGGTTGTCCATCCCCCAATTACAATACAGCTACTATAAGGAAATACTACCCCGTGTCCAGTGAAACAGTTCGGTGGCTCACGTTAGTCCATCCCCCAATAACAGTACAGCTACTATAAGGAAAAACTTCCCGGTGTACAATGAAACAGCTTAGTAGCTCACGGTTATCAATCCCCTAATTACATTACAGCTACCATAAAGTCATTCTACTTTGTCTACTATAAGTCCAGTAAAACTGTATATATAACACACTTACAATATGTACTATGTTCATTTCTTTGCTGTGAGCTACTCTTAAAAACGGACGAGGGCATGTGTTAAAAAGTGTCTTCGAAAGAACAGATATGTTGTCTGTAAACACCTGACGGATAGGCGGACAATAAGACGACGGATATTTAGACCTGAAATGTGTCCCTGCAAAAGATAGTGTAAACTACAATTAAATTCCATTAGTATACCTCTCTTTTATTTACAACGTTAAACTCCCATAGACCAGCGTAGGACAATTTTGCATATCAATACCGATGTTA
>JAUELF010236799.1:0-12975 GCA_031471495.1 Clinocardium nuttallii
TTTGGTCAAACCTTTGAGTGCAAGGCCTCTCTTCAGACAGTGTATGCTGTTGGTTTGAAACTTCACACACTTATTCAGGTCTTTAGATGACCTTGTATGTCAGGTCAGGTCCCATAACTCTGAATTTTGACTGAATTGTGCCCCTTTTTTGGACTTAGAATTTTGGTCAAACCTTTGTGTGCAAGGCCTTTTCTCAGACACTGTGTGAGCTGTTGCTTTGAAACTTCACACACTATTTCAGGGTAATTATACCTTATGCTATAACTGTTTTGAAGTAGGCCCTGATAGACGATGGCCCTGATAGGCTAGCTATATTGTCCTCCGACAACCCTTTTTTCTTTTCTGATTTCTTTTTCATTTACTATCAAAGCAGAAACCACCCAAAAGCCATATAAGGTAAAGGGTTAAATATTGAATGATTGTTTAAATCCAGACGTGAAATGTTATTAAAAAGATAAACTTAATAAAACCATCAATGTCAGCACTTACCCATCAATATTAATACCCAATATACCAATGTGTCAAATCGCACGATTAAAGTATTTCATTCTAAATTCCGCAGGTGTCCGGGGCTTTAATTTATGGATTTTATATCAGTTTAACTCATAAAATACTTTTTTGAGAAACCTCGATTAATCCTGGTGATCAGAAGGTCATGGGTTTGAATCCCATGAGAGCGCCATCAACATTTTGAAATCTTTACTTCAAACGCTGGTCGTTAATAACTGGTGAGTACCAACGACACAGACTGATTGTTTAAGTTTAAAGGCACAGTGTCATGATTTGAGATCACAACAGGTTTAACAGGTTTAATGTTCCCTTTAAATTTGAACTTAATATGATGGACCGGAAGTGGGCTCACTGAGTCAAATAGAAGAAATGGACCAAAGAGAGGCTCTGGCCTAAATAAACGGTCTCGAGGACAATGTAAACATGGTAAGGTAAACTCCTATATTAAATACCCTGGTTTTAAGGCAATTTTGACGCCTTTGTGTACAATGGAAATTTAGGAGCCATTGCTCAGAACGAGCAATGGCACATACATTTCTATTGTTTACAAAAAGATATTTTATACAAAGTTATAAACACTTTATGGCGAGGTCATTTACCTTGGTAAAACAATACTAATTTTAGTTACAACCGTTTCACGCCAAGCCTTCGATATGCAACATTCCTCGGACATGCACTGATTTACGGACATTATACTTTCATAAACATTTAGAGGGCAGTGAGTTAACATAAACAATGTTATTCAAAATGGACTTATACTTATATTTATCAATAATGCGACATATATCCGTGATAAATCTAAGTCTCACGGAATTATTAAATGACAGTTTCATGGAGTTTCAAACGAATATTTTCTTTGGGTTTCATTCTTTGGTAAATGCAAGATTTTGTGTAAAAATATTAATTTCGTTGTCTCCATTTTACTCTTAATTGAAATGAACCTTTTCCAGCATACAGACGTTTTCTGACGCATCTGAAGCAGAATACTTTTGAAAACACTCGGACAAAAGGATACATTGCTCAAAATGGACAATTTATTCTTTTGCCATACGGGTTTTCAACTTTTTTCAATAAGTATCCTTTCACTAACGGAGATTTTCTATATTTTTGACTAAATGTTTTTAAAAGTGTTTGCATCAGATGTGTTGTATGTTTGAAAGGGTTTATACATGGACATTTTTTTTGTCACACATGGCCCAGATGTGTGTATAAGTTTGAAGTGTCTAACAGTGTGCATAGCTTGGACTTTAAAAATGCATCGTTGAAGTTAATGTCAACTATTTCCCGTATCTTCAATTATATTCCACCTTTCATTATGCATGCAAAAACGTTATATCAAAGGCCCGAGGGTAACAGAGGTGCAAATAAAAACAAAATTATGCGATCACTTATTAAGATGAACGTTTTCACGGAAACTAACATTTCTCCTGGCGTATCTAGGGTATTTGTATAGCTAGATGTCCAACCAATGGCGATCCTGATCTCGATACAATGCCCGGATGTGGGGTTTCGTGTGATATCCCACAAGTGGTGAGCACTAAGAAGAATTGTTGGCATCCAATGTCAAACATTATGTCATTTGACATAGCATTTAAATGATAACAATTCACACAAAATCAAAGTACTGAAAGTACTGTTGGGATGGTTGTGTTGGTATTCTTTAAATTAATGTTAGACAGGCGGTTGCATGTGTTTGTACACAAGAGGCCACTGCAACAAAATCAAATGTAAACTTTGTTAAAGGTCAGCAGTCACATATAATACACAATCATCATGGAACACAATGACAAACGTATATTTTGTACATACACATGTAACAGCCTGTCTGTCCTTTATTTACGAATACCAAAACAACCGTCCTACCAGTACTGTCAGTGATTTGACCCACTAGTACTGTCAGTGATTTGATCCACCAGTACTGTCAGTGATTTGACCCACCAGTACCGTCAGTGATTTGACCCACCAGTACTTTCAGTGCTGTGATCAGATCATCTGTTTGGCGTGTTACTCCGCTTATAACTATTTGTTTCGGCGGAGCTGCCTGTGTTATTAGAAACGTAGTAAGTCTGAAAATACGTCGACAACCGTATGTATAAACAAAAACACATTATAACATATTCATTGACTTTTCGTTGACTTTTCGTTGACTTTTCGTTGACTTTTCGTTGGCTATTTCAGACAATACAGTATATATAGTTTGTATTGACTATTTTAGATAATACAGTACTTGTACTATTCATTGACTATTTCAGGCAAAACAGATTAATATGTATTTATCATTGACTATTTCAGGCAATACACTACTTGTACTTTCCATTGACTTTTTCCGACAAAACAGTACATGTACTTTTAATTGACTATTTTAAACAGTATAAAACATGCACTTTTCATTGAATCTTTCAGACAATACAAACAAGTACGTTTCATTGACTTGTTCAGACAATACAGCACATGTTATTTTCTTGACCTTTTCAGACAATATAGTACATGGGTTTTTTAATGCTCTTTTTTTTCTTCAGGCAGTGCAGTTCAGATCTCTAGAAAACCCAGCTAGTATAGGACAACCCATTACGTTAGGTAAGTCTCAATGGTAAACAGATTAATCAAACAGAAGTGTTTTTAATCGACACAGTTCTGGATAACATCACATGTAAGTTACTACAAAGTGTGGCAGGAATGGAGAATAATGGGTGCGGCTTTACTAATTAACACGTGTAGTCATTGGCCGTTCTTAACAGTAATGTATGGAAGCTTGGATTGCCCCCTAGATAACACGGTATTTTATTACAGATAAGTGAACTGTGATATTGTAAAAATGTAGCATTTAAATTGTGTTAAATTAATCACAAAAACAGTTAAACAATATAATCGTTTTGCGATAAGTTATTGTTACTAAATGTTTAAATTATTGTGATATTGTGACCAGACATTAATGTTTTTGTGAATACAAGTAGCACTAGCTAATAATGGCAATTCAAGCTTCCATAGTAAATTTATCATACTCAACTACTAGCCTTGTGAAGAGAATGTGAATATTTATGGAAAATAAAATCGTTTAGAATAAAGACTTGTAAATAATCATAGTAGACTGACACTGCATATTCTAACATATTTAACAAACTTGAGGTGTGGCCCCATTTGGTTATATGCCAATAGAACGTTCATTGGCATATGATGTCAGAGTGGCGTGTGTTTAAGACTAACAAACCGCTCAACTATATCAGTACTAAATACAGTTAACCCTGTCCCTCATATTTATAGACGCTTTCAGGCGTCTCTGCAGCAGACGTGTTTTTGAAAACAAAGCGACAAAAGAAGAAATTGCTCAAAAGGAGCAATTTCTCCTTTAGCCACAATGTTCACTTATATTTAAAGGTTATCCATATAATTATAAAGATTTTTTTTTTTGACAAAATATGTTCAAAGTGCTGCAGAATTATCGTATGAGAGAAAAGGTTAAGTCGAACTTATTTATAACGCATAGAACTTTCCCATATGTATACACATTTTCATCGCATCTGTGGAATACGAGCGAATTTGTCACAACTCGCAAATGTGACATATACGTTTGACCTTTTGTTCAGGCTTGTTGATGCATGTACGCATGTAATCTTCACAGCATGTATTCCTCACAGCATTTGTACATGATTGTGATGACTTATCGCGGTTAATAGTCTGTTTATATAATGTTGAGAACGGGATAAACCCCAAATAAAAAACAATTCAACTCATGTTTTAATATGTCTCTGCGATAAGGGAGCACACCTCAAACAATTGGATAGTCTGGAGTTCCTTCCCTGTTTTACTATATAAAAAGGACTATACTATCATAAGAAGTCGGGAACCAGCCTAACAATTGGATGGTGATAATAGCAAAGTTTGATAAAAATAAGTTGCCGATTCGTTCTGATTGCAAATCTCCAATGGTCCATTTCGCCAGGTGGCGGGGATTAAGTTATTGACCTGGTTCATCATTGATTCATCAAATCTGCATTTAAAAGGTTAAAATCTCCCCAAAAAAGATCAGTATAAGGTTGTTGGAACATCAGTGGAAAACTAAAGGCGTGAGTACTCCAATATAAGATTAACAGATGCTTTGAAAATTAATGCGCCGAGAGGTCAAATATGGAAACGTATTAACATTCGCGAAGTGGAACGAAGCAGAACAAAGGAGTCGCAAGCCTTGCACTCTGGTGAGCGTTATATGGCTCCTACTTTGCGAATGCCAGTTTCTTCATAACATTTACTATTTTTTTGTTTGATATGATCTGTTAACTTCTTAACAATAACTACATAAATATAAGCTGCAATTGTTATTTCCTTTCATATTTCCCCCTTCTTCTCCTTTCTTCCTGCAACCCCCAGGCCGTCAGCACCATAGTGCTTTGATTAAACATACACGTTTATGTAATTTTGATGTGCTTATTGGTGTTATTGGCTGATTGCAAAACTCGTTTACTTACTAACATTTCATTTCATCTAAATACAATTCCAGGGTACCCTAAAACGTCACTTAGCCAGACTCGTCATTCATCACTTAACCTTATCAGTACTGCTAATTTCAAATACTCATTTCATTTTCATCTTATAAACATCGTAATACCTCTATAACCTGTTCCCGCATACAACAAATCTACGCTAACATGTTTGACTACATGTTCTCCTTTTGCCACAATGTTTTTAAAAGTCCATTGCTGCAAAGGCGTCAGAAAACATAAATATATGTGGGAAAGAGTTAATTCGTTGCCACTCTTTTACTTTAAAACAGAGTCTTCTTACAAGTAAATCATGTACGAGCCAAAACTAGATCAGCAGTACTGTTCTGTAACCCTTTCTGAAACAGACGACATTTTATGCCGCTGCAGCAGACGACGTTTGGAAAAATTACTGGAATTTTGTTCAATAGAAACATCGCTTTCATTTTTCCTAAATATTTATCAAAACATTTTCCAATGTTGTATTGCAATTGGCTATGTAACGTTTTATCCGCAGGTGTATTCATAAAATACGACAATAAATATACCATATATATGGTATCTTCATATTTCATACATCTATATACTAATTGTGTTCTACATCTTTCAGTTTTATTTTTATACTTTTTTTCTGCTTTTCATCGTCTATCCTGCTGGCTTATCGCTTGACTTGAACTGATCAACCTAAGACTTGTGATTTTTGCGTGACTACTAAATCATGGTGGCTGGGAAATACTGACACATTGAACCAATCAGGAGCCATTGTTGAAATCACGTGTCCTTCCAGGTTCAAAAATCACAAGCAATCAAGCGATGCGATTAAGCCAGCGAGACATGAGTTTTGACGACTATGTTACAGATACTCTACAGGGAAACATGCCCGGTAATTATATGTACTCTCGCCCGAGAAACAGCGTTAGCCGAGAACACTTACGGAGTGCCTTTAATGAACGAGCCAAGGATGGCTTCCGTTACTGGTTGATAGAGAGACCCAAACCAACCAACTGTACGTATATATACCCCCGATTGGTCGTTTAACTGTATCCCCCATTCGTCATTTGAGCCGTCCCGCGAGACAACCAACAATGTGGTCTCTGCGTTAAAATGTCGACCCTGATCAGCCTAAGCATACCACGCAGGCTAACCCGGACAGACACGATTCACATCTTGTGGATTTTCCGTTTCAGGAATCATTTCTCTATACCTCTATCCATCGGAGACGGAATGTGTCGGCCCGGATCAGTCTGCGCGGACAGCACAGGCTGATTTGGTTGATACATTACGCAGATGCCATAATGTTGGTTTTCTCGCGTGACGGTTCATTTCAGCGTTATATGATATTATTGTGTATCGTATTGTTAAAACGGCGCCATTGCAAAACGTTGCTAATGTCACGTTGGGAGATTTTATCTCTTTATGAGCCGTTACGCGAGAAAACCAACATTGTGGAATCTGCTTTATGTATCGATTCAGATCAGTCTGACCACTCAACGCAGGCCAATCCGGGCCAACACATTCCGCCTCAGGGGCATAGAGTAATACTTCTTGTAATAGAAAATCCACCGGAGGCGAAACGTGTCTCTCCGGGTTAGCCTGCGTGGCATGCTAAGAATGATCCGGGTCGATACGTTACGCAGAGTCCACAACGTGGATTTTCTCGCGTAACGGCTCCTATGGATTTGTAATCTAATTTATTATTCATTATCATCGTTAATGATCATAATTCTTTGTGTTTTTTCCGTAACATCTGTACATTTTGTCCAATCATTGGGAACACATTTTCACTTTAAAGTTTGAGGGGGACGTAATACGAATGCACTATTATCCCAAGGCAAAACGATGGTATATATGGTGTAAATATGGATAACAAAATCTGTATAAACTAATTTGATTAAATTACAGGATCTTGGTAAATTGATTGCATTTCTCGTGTTATACGTGTACATGCCGTCGCCATGTCTCTGTGAGAGCACGAAGACACCATGCCCGAGACTCAATAGGACAGAAATGAGACGAGAGTGGAGAAAACTCCAAGGTGAGACGTACGAGGAGCTGCACTGGACCTTTAGACTCATCCCAAAACTCATGGATAGTCTAGTAGAAACTGACAGCTCCATAGAAATGTAAGTAGTGCTGACTTATACTCACCTTACAACATGACTCAGGGGCGTAGCTCCCTTTAGGCACTGTAGGCACGTGTCTACACATTTTTCTCAAAATGCCCCAAACTGCATCTGCGTAATGTATCGACCAGATCAGCCTAAGCTTAGGCTGAACCGAGTCGATACTTTACGCAGAGTTTCTCACGAGACGGCCTACATATTGAGTATTGCCAAGCTACGCCCCTGAGTGTGCTGCACTGTTCCATCTCTTGAATAAGATGCTTTAACTGACTAATTTATGACGAAGAGTATAATATCCGACAACAACTCAATAAACATGAACATGGGGTTGATTTAACTAAATTAGTGTATTTGACTATTTCATCGTTTGAATTATGCACGTTTACAAATTTATGAATATGTTTGGGGAATATTTAACAAAGAAATAGGTCGAGAGTGTAAAGAACTTCACTTTATATATATTTGAGCTTGATTTGCCCAACACAGAACTCGTCAAATATTATTATTTCAAACAGTTATCAGAACGATATCACACAGGTAGACGGAGTTTTGATAATGTCTAACATGACCGATAAACGTGTTCGTACTTTGTCATGTCAGAGGTGGGCAACGCGTTTGGGACCAGTATGTGTATTGCGTGAGTTGTAAAAACCCTAACTATTACACAACACGGTTCCAAACCCCCGTCGCCAACTGCCTGCGATAGTCGCAAAACTAACGCGTTAAAACTCCAATGCAAAGTTTTGTTCATACAACGGTTTCTGCAAATATTTCTATCTAAATGTCATCGTCTACATTTAGAACATTTTAAATGAGGATAATTTGATCCTGGTGTGCAACATTATACTGCAAAAATATATAAACCGGAAGTCAAAACGCCATCTAGTGTTGAAAATGTATAAACAATATGTGGTAGAAAGTGACCGTATATTTTGTCTACTGTTAAATCAGATATATAAAATGGAATTGTGTCAAAGGAATAGATAAAGCACGGGAAGTATAAGTGTCTGTTATTGTACTGGTGGTATCATATTTGGCTTAATGGTAGTATGGTCTTGTGATTAAGGTCAACGAGGAAGTTATTTTCACCACTTTCTCTGGTTCGGTGTCTTTTCTAATAACCATTTCCCACGCAGCAGACGTATTTTTGAAAACACTGTGACAACAGAAGAAATTGCTCAAAATGAACAATTCATCCTTTTGCCACAATACTTTCAACTCTATTCAATATGATATTTTCATTTATAGAGATTGTCCATATCTTTGTCCAGATGTTTTCAATTTCGTCTGCTGCAGATGTGTTGTATGTGCGAAAGGGTTAAAGTATTTGAATCCTTTTCGAAGTACAAAACATCAAACTTGCATCTGACGACTAGGCATAAACAATGGAAAACTGAATTAAAATAAAATATTCAGACGAAAAGTTAAATTGCTTTTTAAGAGAAAGCCATGATTTTAGACGTGTCTGTATCAGGTAATTGAGCCGTCCCACCAGAAAACCAAAATGATGGCATCTGCGTGATGTATCGACCAGATCCGGACCGACACATTCCGTCTCAGGGGGATACAGGTATAGAGTAATGATGCCTGAAACAGAAAATCCACAGGAGGGGAAACGTGTGTGTCCGGGTTAGCCTGCGCAGCATGCTTAGGCTGGTTCGGATCGACACTTTACGCAGTGTCCACACTGTTGGGTTTTTCGCGATACGGCTCATATGTCAAAATACGTAGGGTTAACTCAAATGTGCCTTATGGATAGAGCCCGATTTCAACCGTAGCGTTTATATTTCGATTATATTAGATTTTGTTTTGGATAAAATACCTTTTCTTCCAACATTATACAAATCTACATTCAAAAATTTTGAAGACATCTGGACTTAAATTTGAATTTAAAAATAATAATATAAAACAACAACACACGTGTTTGAAGCAACCCATGAATTGTCTGCCACTATTCTATAAGTGAATGCGTGTGTCAGATAGAAAAAGTCAGACTGTAAGACGGTCAGAGGATTCCTGTGTGTATGCCTGCAAAGGCAAGGGATATAAAATGCAGAATATTCATATTATTATATCTATATTTTTCTACAGAAGACGAATCGGTACCAGAACCACCCATCTATACGGACCAAGAACATGTCCAAAGAAAAATGACGTACCCTTAAAAGACAACTGTCCTATGCGTTATGTCATGCATCACGACAAGGACAGAATACCACGAAATATAGTCTATACTAAATGCGTGTGTAACAACTGTCGCTACAACAGTAGTGACGGAAGTGTGGGCTGTACACCAATTTATACGATCTCAAAAGTGCTACGACGCGGGTCTGATTGTTCCTACGACTGGGCCTACGAAAAGATACCCATTGCCTGTGCCTGCGAGTCAAAATTAATTTTACAGGATAGTACGCTGACACAAGAACGGTACTAGTCGTTAAAGTCATATAATGCCATTCCAGTCTTTATCATTGTGGAAGTATCTAAGCTGTGCCATATAAAGGGGTTTTAAAACCGTCTGTTTAGATGCAATAGCGCGA
Source organism: Clinocardium nuttallii (assembly GCA_031471495.1). Classification (NCBI taxonomy): domain Eukaryota; kingdom Metazoa; phylum Mollusca; class Bivalvia; order Cardiida; family Cardiidae; genus Clinocardium; species Clinocardium nuttallii. The sequence goes on from JAUELF010236799.1 coordinate 9,649, forward strand.
CAGATGAAGTGTGCGACGACCCCGAGATGTGTATGTTCTCTAACGGGTTGTCATGCGGCAGCGATACCATAACGAAAATGCAAAGGACCCCTTATTTCCTTAACACTTCTTAATTCAGAAGTTGCGTTTATAACATTTCATTTTACCGACACCAAACAAATATTTCCGCAAAGGTCAAGTTTCGAAGGTCATTATAAAATTTATTTATACATTTGTTAAAGTGAATACATGTACCTATTTTGATATTAAGAGTTGTGAATTTTTTCACAGTGATCATTGAAATGACACTATAGTAGCCTTGAATTAGATTGACATACTCCTTTTAACGCTTTTAGTCTGAATAACCGTGGATATCTAGTCTCAATTTAGTATACATCACTCGCTTCTCATTATAATTGTTGCAAGCTATTACTATAAAACAAAATAACTCAAATTGACGAATTGATCGTTCAACAGTATACATTTGCGTATCAGCCAATCAAATTACAGCCACTTAAATTACAGCCAATCAAATTACAGCCACTTAAATTTGATTGAATGATTCGCTGTGGTGTAACCCCGTTTTATTTTTGTAATATGAGTTAAATATCGTATAGGGTATTTTACTTTCGGTTTATTCAATGTAAATTGCCTCTACATTGGGATTATGTGCCAAATGTTGTTGTTGTCTTTTAATTGATTATTGTATATTTTCAATTTGAGCACATATATTGGGAAAAGACACAAGTTGACCTTTTTGAACAGCATAGGTCCAGATCAGCATGCACACATAATCCACACAAGTTGACATTTCTGAACAGCATAGGTCCAGATCAGCATGCACACATAATCCACACAAGTTGACAAAGGGTTCTAACAACTTTGTGTTAGTAATATGTGAATGGTGTTGATCTTGAGCAGTATATGCGGACCTACAGGCTGATCAGGATCTACGCTGTTCTGTAAACCCACCTTGTACCTTTTCCAAAGAAGGGCTCATATGAATATATTCACTTTTTACATTATGGTTTACCTTTGGTAAAACTGCATTTATTTTCTTTCGTAACCAATCTTTTATTGTAGTTTAAATAATTTCAATGTTTATTTGTCATAACTTCTTAACCCTTTCCTATATATAGACGCTTTCTGACGGAGTCTCTGCAACTGACGACTTTTGAAATGATTGTGGCAAAAGGAGAAATTGCTCATGATGATCATTTTTTTCATTTGCCACAGTGATTTCAACTCTATGCATTAATCAGTCTATCGTTTAAAGAGATTTGTTTCAGATTAAAGTCGAACACTATTTATAAGTAGCAACTTATCCCGGGTGCATTTTATATTCAAGACTGAGATGTCTATCATTCGTGAACGCCATAAGAGATATTTCGAAAGATGCTAGTCACTTGTTTAAAATGTAAAATATATTTCTATCTTACACCGGTACGTACATTAATTCTATATATAGCACATATGGTTTTCTTTTGGCTGTAGACTAAAATGATATGCCTATTACAACATTAAAAGACCGCACCAAACCAACCGCCTGCGGTCTGAGAAGGGCTAATATTAATTGCCCATCACTTTAAACACTTATTATATTTACAGTTCAGTCAAGACATTTCTCAGACTCTGAACTTGAAACATGGCTGCCGTTCATAGGCGACACTGTTAGATTTTAACTTGTCTGTTCATTATTATTGTTACTTTTGTTGTTTTTACACTGCCAAGTGCATTATTAATATTAATTGAATGATTTTTGTTCATTGTTATTCTTGATATGTTTGTATCGATATATACATTTTGTGATGTTTACAATAAAAAATGTTCTCTCATTATAGACTTGTGCTTTAATTTAATAAACTATATATCTAGATATCTAGAAAACGTTCTCTTAACTCGTTCGGTGCAATATTGAAGGTTTTGCAAACAACTCAGATTCAGGTGAGTCAGTTCGTAACGACCTGTCTCAACTAAAATCTGCATTGCTTGCCTTTCAGTTATCTTTAGTTTAGTTTAAACTTATTTATTTACATCGATTGCGAAACAAGCTTTAAGCTTATAATAATCACGCTCGATGTCTGCTTCCTGGAGACTTAACCAATACTCGCGCCGTTTGTGTGGGACAATCCTAAAGTCAGGGCCCGCTCCTCACGGGACGCGAACCAGGGACCTTTGATACGAGAGGTCGACGCTCTACCTCTGCACCACTGTCGCCCACAGTTATATTTAAATTCCAAGACTTTTATTGCACGGATAATTGAGTCGCCGGATCAGACGACAGTTGAATTATTTATGTATTGGGGTTTTACGCCGCTTTCAACATTATTTCAGTTTTATCACAGCTACAGTTCACTTATGAGCAAATTATCTTATTGTCACAATGCTTTCAACTTTTTTTTATTTTTATTATACTTATCTTTATAAAGTGTTTTCAAAGTCGTCTGCTGCAGATTTGTTGTATTTGGAAAAGTGTTTATAGTTAACAAATCCATACCTGAGCAATATTTTTTTTAAATGTAAACATTGATTTACTATCCGAACACAGGCCGGCTCGGTGTTGTAGTGGTAGATCATTCGCCTCGAGTGCGGGAGATCGCGGGTTCAATTCCAGATCGGTTGATACCAAAGACTTTAATAATTGTAGTAAAGGCTGCCCTCCTTGGCGCTCAGGGTTGCGGGGTTAGCTAAATGACGTCGTGCACGTGCATGACCAAACTTTTAGACGCACTTGGCATGTAACAGTTTACTGTTAACCGGTCAAAAGAAAATAATAACATTACATATGTCGTTTAGGTGTGTATAAATTCATCACTCAGGCCATTCGTGATTATTTACTACACAGCTGCACTCCGAATCGTGATATAAAAGTCGGTATATCACTCAAAATGAGATCTATTTCCATAGCATAGTACTGGAAACTTAATTAGGACTTGATATATATGATAAACGAATGTTTTTTTCTTTATTTATGTAATACGGATGTTATAAGGCTTAACTAAAAATCCATAACTGAGAAACCAAAGATGCAAACCCAGATGAGCTTGCACGAATATACAGGCTGAGTTTGACCTTCATCGTTTCAATATGGGTGTTTTTTACGGGCGTAGAAATTCAGCTGTCGATCTGCCATAACACTATAATTTGAGCTGACGGTTATGAGGTCTTTAACCCATTACTTCACACAGTCCACATGCTTGTCTTTAACCCATTACTTCACACAGTCCACAGGCTTGTCCTTAACCCATTACTTCACACAGTCCACATGCTTGTCTTTAACCCATTACTTCACACAGTCCACATGCTTGTCTTTAACCCATTACTTCACACAGTCCACAGGCTTGTCCT